>KL260060.1:3260-19351 GCA_000699545.1 Podiceps cristatus | reverse complement strand
TTTTTTTTTTCTATTTCTTGTGTCAAAGCAGTTTATAATTTTGATACTGAGAATGAAGAGAGTCTGGAACAGTATCTCAAGACACATGTAACTCAGTTTAAATACACAGAAACCTTTGTTTCTTAGGTACAGTTCTTTAAGGGTGTTTCTTTGGGACAGCTTGGTGAAGTGACTTAATCATAGAATCACAGAATATTTTGGGTTGGAAGGGACCTTTAAAGGTCATGTAGTCCAAACACCCTGCAATGCGCAGGGACATCTTCAGTATCATCAGAGCCCCTTCCAGACCTTGAATGTTTCCAGGGATGGGGCATCTACGACCTCTCTGGGCAATACATTGCAGTGTTTCACCACCCTCATTGTAAAAAATGTCTTCCTTATATCTAACCTAAATGTACACTCTTTTAGTTTAAAACCATTACCCCTTGTCTTACCGCAACAGGCCCTGCTAAAAAGTTTGTCCTCATCTTTCTTATAAGCTCCTTTTAAATACCAAAAAGCTGCAATGATGTCTTAATGTTACCATTGCCATTACTTAAGCATTACCTTTCTCATTAGATAAGTATTGACAACTGCTGCCTTGCAGGGCTTATCAAATGAGCAAATATTTCTTCTGGGACTTGGGGACTACTGGAATCATAGGACTGGACTGAATGCGTCTTGACATATACCTCGTGTCTGTTACTGTCTATAGTTACGCATTGTAACGTGCTTGTTTTCTTTGGAAAACCCTCCAAAGATGAAAGTTCAGACCCTCTTTAATTAGTGTATTAGATCTGCATTTTAGCTTTGCCATGTTAAACTGCAGGGTGATTGATTAGATAACTATAGCATTTTTTTAAATAAAGCATCAAAGGTGTCTAAGAAACCTGTGAGTAATTTTTTTATAACAAAAGCGGTTTCAGTTTGACAATTGCTAGCTTTGTCCTTCAATTGAAGATCTTACTGCTGGTTCCAGTGATGTTATTTAGAACTATCCTCGCAGAAATTAAAGGATAGTAGCCAGTTCTTGTAATAATTTTTACTGTCTCTTCCTGGTTTATGTCCCAAGGAAGATAATGTCCTGAGGCAGGTTACAATGACAACAGGAGGGCATTGGTGAGCACAAAGCTAATCTTCATTGCTTATAGAGCCTTTGTTCTTTCACAACGTATGTTATCTTCCAGGCATTTCAGATAAATTTTTATTGTTTCTCTTCATGCTTGGAAAATATCTGAGAAAAAAAAAAAAAAAAGGAAAAACTGTAGATATTACCAAAAATACTGATTTATAGAAAATGGCTGTAGAATGGGAAAGGGCATCATAAAATTCTTTCCCTGTGTAATAGTGGTGTGACGTGCAGGCTTGTTTGAAATGGGGCATGAACATGCTTTATAATGTGTTCAGCAAATTTGTGGTTTTGATATTCTGAGACAAACATTGAAGTGTGATGTTTTTGGAAGAACTCAGCAGGCCACGCTCAAGGTTAGTTGGACTCATACTTTTAAGCAAAGTTTCATGTGTTGGATTATGGTTTGTCACTGGGTAATTTACAGTTTTTCCCTTCAGTGCTTTGTTAAGACCACTTTTACGAGATTCGTTAGAGTTTACTGAATTGAGCAGTGCTTCTCTGTGGGCAAAACTGTGTGAAGTTCATTTAAGGACTGAAGGCAAAAGTTTTAAACCGTGGTGGGTTGATCCCAGTCAGCAAATAATCATATGCTATCTTACCTGCTCCCCCCCACCCCAGTGCAATGGAGGAGAGAATCAGAAGAGCAGCAGCAAGAAAGATCTCATGGATTAAGATAAAGTCAGTTTAATGAGTGGGGGGCGGGGGGGGGAACAAGTAACGCAAAGGCAATCACTCGCCACTTCCCAGTCTTTGTACAACCCCTTGTTTGGAAAGGTTATCCCACGGTGTTCTTGCTGAGCATGATGGTATGGAATATCCCTTTGGTCAGTCGGGGTCAGCTGTCCCAGCTGTGGCCTCTCCCAAGCTGTCTGCACACCCCCAGCCCGCTCGCTGGGAGGGCAGGGTGAGGAACACAGCCCCGCGCTGTGTAAGCACCGTTCAGCAATAGCTACAACATTAGTGTGTTATCCGCACTGTTTTACTCACAAACCTAAAACACAGAACCACGTGGGCTGCCATGAAGAAAATTAACTCCATCCTAGCTAGAGACAGCACACTACAGAGAGGGCACACTACAGGAGTGCCCTCCTCCCCCAAAAGAAAATATAAGAAATTAAAGGTAAATCTTTCACTGAAGTATTTTAAGCTTACATAATAACAAGCTCTTGATTGTAAGTACCAAAAGTAAAGCTGAACATATTACTTCATTCATATTTTCTCAGCAGGGGACATTTAAATTATTATCTTTTCTCAGAATACTTTAAAATTGTCAATAAACTTATTAGGTAGCATTCCCTTAGTGGCATACTGCTGTGTGCATACTATATGTTATTCAGGATAAAAATGTTTTTCAAGCTAAAATGAATGAAGGCTCCTTTAAACTGGGTATGGTAATGTGGAGAATTAGGTGCTGTGGTAGTGATTCACATGAGAATCAGTCTTTTTAGTGTTGTCATTCGGTTATAAACCGTAGTGTGAGCACACTGGGTAAGATTAATCTGACATACTGTAGATGTGCCTGTCTGAACTAGTCCTTTTACAGTCAGTGAAAAGTACTACGTTCCCAGGGAAAGGTTTGTTTCATCCTAATGTTGCACCTAAAGCTAGTGAGAGGAATCACTTCCCAGAAGCACCTTTTACTTTGCATTGATGGTAAAGAGAATTTTGAAAATTACCCGAGATTCACATACCTGTAATTCAGATCTCTAAAGAACTCTATTCGACAATTAGGCATTTAAAGAAAAACAAAACAAAACAAAAACAGGGGGAAAAAAATATATGTACCAGTTATGGAAAACATCTGCTTTAAGTTTTTGTAACTTGTGTTTTTCTCTGTAGTCATACTGGTGTATTTAGGTTAACAAGTACATGTGATCAGCACATATGTTGGTCTCTGAAGAATTTAATTTATTTCATTTAGCATTCTAAGAACACTTTTACGTTAAGAAACCCTCATTCATGCAGCTGAAGAAGAATCCTTCTAAAACCATGAATTAATTGTTTAGAAATTTAGTGGATTAGTCAATGACCAGAAAATAGTAGCTTTTCTTTCGTTCTGCCTGGTTCCACCACTGCTTTTGTCAGACTCCTGTGTTTTAATGGAATGCTTTATAAAAGAAACAGAGTGATCTGATTCCACATATTTTGAACTCCTGCTGGTGATTATGAAATCAATTCAATGCTGTTTTGTAGAAAAGATGTTCCAGATTGAACAGGAATTATTCTTAAATGTTATGTGGTGGCCTTTGTTATCAAGGGTAAAAACTTTACTGATTTTCTCTTTAATACAACTAATTGATTTGGGGTTTTAAAAGAAAAGTTTCCCAGCTGGTTATTTCCGTCTCTTTCCTGTGGAAATTTGTGCCAAATGCCAAGTCAGCTGTTTTGCAATGCCTGAAAAGATATATGTCAGGGAGAGGAAGAAAATTCATAATTCTGTTTCCAAACTGCTTACCTACTAGACTCACAAGGCAAGATAGTTTATTCTAATTGTATATGTATGTATTTCAACCTAAAGTGGTTCTCACAAACTAGTCAAAAATAGATGAGAATGGTTATGTTGACTGTCATGTGCCCCCATTTATTCTTGGCTTTGGAAAATGTAGAACAAGTGTGACAGAAGTTAATTAGGAGAGAGAAGGCAGGCGTGTCTTGGTGCAAATCTGACCTAGATGTTGTTACAGTTGGAGTAATTATACCACTGTGATAATTCAGTTTTTCAATGGCACTGTCTGGTATTCTAGGATTTATATTCTTGATTTATGTTGAAATAAATGCAGGTAGGAATAAAACTTGAAGGAAACTAGAAATAAGTACTACTTTGATGTCAATGAGCAGCAAATTTAGAGATTTAGATGTTTGAAGAATTTGGTTTATTAGTTCTAGTATACTTTCTATGATCAAGACAAATACATAAAATACAACCCTCTAATGTAGGTTGGGGGAAAAGGGCTACAGTAAACAGCTTTGATTTTGTTGTAGTTAAATACAATACAATTTTCTTTATGCTGGAGAAATGTGAAACAGAAAAAAAAATTATCTTCACCCGCTCAAAAGTGATTACAGATTAAATACAAGACAAGAAGTAGTAGATGGTTATAGATAATACCTTTTTCTTCTTGTATGCATCCTTGTAATTAAGATGACATTTGAGGAAACAAAAAACTCTGTCAAAAATGTGTTCTTAGCAATTAAAACTAAGTTTCAGTTGTACAGCTTAGTAGGTCATAAGACTGTGAGTCAGAGGAGAATAGAGAGAAATATGTGTAAAAAGTTAGAAGTAAACTGAAGCGTCCAGTTTAGGTACTATGAAACTTCTTCCAAAGTATGAGTGCAGAACATGGAAAAATAGACTGAGAAATTTTTGTTACTGTATTTAACACGAAAGTAATTGCAAAGAAAAAGGTTTTATTTCATCTGAGTCACTTTCTTTAGCAGAATGCATTTGTATGTTTTTCTTTAACCAAAAAGATACCAAGTGCCTCTAAAATACCTTTTTACATCTCACACAGTTCTTAAGACCCTTATACTAGACAGGGGTATTTTCTGTTTGTTTGGGGCGGGGGGAGGTGTTGTTTGTTTGTTTGTTTGTTTTCTTTTAAGAACACAGATGAAATTGTGTTGAAAAATCTTCATGTCTTGTTTTTGTTGTGTTTGGTTGGTTGTTTGGTTTTTTATAAAATTATCCTAGAATAAGTTCTGACTTCTGTATTCTTTATTTTTTTTTCCATTCAGTAACGTTATTATCCTGATGTTCTATTTGTTTATTTAAGATGGATTGCCATCTTTCCTTTCCTTCTTTGTTCATTTGATGAATTTTATAGTTGAGAATCACTCTATTAATTGAGAAAAGAAGACTGAGGCGCTCATTACTCTCTACAGCTCTTGAGGAGGGGCAGTGGAGGGGGAGATGCTGATCTCTTCTCCCTGGGATCCAGTGATACGACTGTGGGAATGGCTCAAAGCTGTGGCAGGGGAGGTCCAGACTGGACATTAGGAAGCTTTTCTTCACCGAGAGGGTGATCAAAACCTGGAACAGGCTTCCTGGAGAGGTGGTCAATGCCCCAGGCCTGTGAGTGTTTAAGAGACATTTAGACAATGCCCTTAATAATATGCCTTATTTTTTGGTCAGCCCTGAAGTGGTAGTGACTACATAATTGTTGTAGTTCCCTTCCAACTGTAATTATTCTATTCTGTTCTTTTTCTGTAATCTTTCTATTTCAATCCATTCTTTAGAACTTTGAAGAACCTGATTCTGAGTAATTCTGATTTTCACAAGTAAACAATTTCACTCTAGATGTTCGGCAGCACATATTCCATTTCATGAACTGATCTGTATTTACTGTCAGACATATGTAGATAACTTCTCTGTTTTGGGGGAGTATTTCACCTCTGTTCTAGGTCAGAAGGGCATAAAAGACCAGCCCAAGTTCTGCATAGATGTGGCAGTTTAGGAAGAAACACTGTTACTGCGTATTATAATGAATAGCAGAAGCTTACTGAGGAAGGGCCACAGTATTCAGAAAAATGGAGATTCAGAGTAGTGCAGCTGCTTTTGAGGATGGTGGTGTAGGTTAAGCTTCTTGGAGCAATTTGCGAGGAGTGTGAACAGCATCAGGATAGGGAAGATAGCCTAATTTGCTTATAACTGCCTTTTCGGTACTTCTTCCGGAGGAGTTATATTTGTTGGCCATATTCATCTGACTTGGGACCATGATCTGAACATTGCTGCTTCATGCCTTACAGCTGTGCTGTTAATGATGTAGAATAGTTAAAAAGTGATCCATGAGCTTGACAAAGTGCAAGCAGTAATTCAAGATGCTTGTCTGCTGTTAAATCAATTTTCATCTGAGTGCTTGTTCCTCTCCCAGTTCTGTCTCTCCCTTGCACCTGCAGTAGGTTTCCTTGGACACATGGAGAACTGACCTGTGGTATAATTAAACAAGTTTTCCATGTCTGCCTTGGTCCAGAGCAGGTCTCTCGATTCTTTTTCTAAGCATGACTACGTGACTATTTGGGTGGTACAATGGAAAGGGCAGTGAGGTCTTGCAAACATGTAACTAAGGGCGAATGTTGGCTAATATCAGGAGAAAACATAGCTAAGTTATTTTCAGTCTTTTTATTTCTGAGCAGGCATATTTTTCTTCAGAGAACTGTAGGAAAGCTTTGCTTGCTTTTGAGCTTTTTAAGTTCTGCAGCTTCTGCACTACATCTCTGTGGGCCAAACTACCATTTCAATTACCTTATAAGAAGGAATATTTCAAGTATCTTCTGATTTTATTTTATGTAAGTGTTGTATTCAGCACTATGACAAAATTGAAGGTAATATTTTTTGACATTAGTGTGTATATTTTGTACAAGTTATGCTTTGCATAGCATGATTGTCAATTTGCTGTCTTACAGATCATAGCTGTGAGTTTATCAAAGTGTTGGTCACAATGAAGGTATGAAAGACACTAGACCATGTATTCCACATTGTAATGCTGTTCTTGTTTTCTTTTGTAGCTGGTTGGCGGTGAATTTGATCTAGAGATGAACTTCATAATCCAGGATGCCGAGAGCATTACGTGCATGTCGGAGCTTTTGGAGCACTGTGATGTGACGTGCCAAGCAGAAATCTGGAGTATGTTCACAGCAATTCTACGTAAAAGTGTCCGTAATTTACAGACTAGCACGGAAGTTGGCTTAATTGAACAGGTACTGCTGAAGATGAGTACTGTGGACGACATGATTGCAGGTATAAATTGCCAACTCAAAATAATTATTACATTCTTGAACTGTCAACATCTTGTGATTATGGAAGGGCTTGGGATGTCTTGATTTTTACTTGATGTGATATTTTGGTTAGTACTGCTGTTGAGTCAGAAGTACTTTTTTATCAGTTTCAGAAAAGTGACAAAAATGTATTCATAGTTTAAAATATATATAGATACATTGTTTAAAATAACTGCCCGTTAATTCATCTGAGAAGATAATGTTATCTTAGTGACAAAAAAAAGGCAATTTTGAACATAATTAAGAATGTACACATTAGACTTCTTAACTTAGTACATATTAGACTTCTTAACTGTCAAGGTAATATTTTAGTTTTTAAGTGCATTGATCATTTTGAATTATTCAGATGTTAGAGTTGTTATGATCCACCTTAAATATAACCTACATCTGACAGCATATCAGAAATTAGTCACATTTTTGAATGCTGGACATTTGGATTACATTAAACAATCATTTCATAGTGTATAGCTGTGCTCCCTATAATATCTCTGATTTTTATACTTGTGGTTTTTAACATCCTATATTTTTTTACAGCGTAAAAAAAATAACATACTTGGCTCACTAACTGAAAATAAGTGATGTTGTTGCACTGCTAAGGTTTTCAGAGTACTTTTGAAGAAGTTATTCCATACTACTTCCTCTCAGTAGTAGGGTACATATTGTAATCCTGAATTACTTGCTTAGAGAGGAGTGGGTTTGATTGTCACATTTAAATATGGCAGCTGAGAGCTACATATGATTAGTATTTATCTACTTATTTTCCGTGGTGAGAAACCTAAGCCAAGCAGTTTCTTTCAACTCAGTGTGAAAGTAGTTCTTAATTTTTATATAGTTTGGGGCTGATAGTAGAATACTTACATTGTGAGACATTGTTGAAAGACTGAAGAGGTTTGTCTTCCATAATTCTAAGATTTTAGTTGGTGATCTGATTCCTGACACATATATAGGCTTTGTTGGAACAGTAAACCACCAAGAATTTCAGACCAGAAACAAGAAGAGGATAACAGCAGCATGAAAACCAGATTATTCAGTAATGTTTCTGGTTTTGGCTTTTTTTCAGTGTAAAGGTGTCTGTAATATTAAGTATTTGAAAAAGCTATATTCTGTATTTCAAAGCAAGTTTTAGCTAACACCTTGTTGATTAGAAAAGTATGTGTAAATGCTAAAACCAGAAGTGTTATGCTAAATATTGTACTGTGAGATTCAGACTGAAGTATAACAGATCAGTAGATTCAAAACCCAATGGTTTTCACGAAGTATGCTTTGTTTTGCAGGACTTGTAAATATTCCTGAATAGTATAAGGTCAAAGATATTGTTTTATTCTACATTAAATATAAGACATTACTTGACAAAACCAAACATTTCTATCTTGAAGTTTTCCAGGGTTTCACTCATAGAAATAATGTGCTTATATCAGTAATCAGACCAATAAAATTTGTCCAATTTGAGCTCCCCTAAATAGTGCTTCTGTATGTCACATATGTAACTGTGATGATGTCCCCATTAGAGAGAAATTTTAATAAAATGCTTAGCTAATTGTAGAAGTCAGAAATCAAGTATAGGATCTAGCTTCCAGAAACACTTGGGACCTGAGAAATCACTGTGAATTTACAACTGTTAATATAAGCCAGGAGTAGTACATTAATAAAAAAAACCAATAGAGCCTCTGCCCCATTTTTTTTTGGAGAGTGGTCACACAATAGTTCAGAAAGAGACTTTCTGTAGAGAAAGCATCAGTAAGCTTGCTTTTCTGGATGGTTACATGGCTGAAGAGAACACATATTTAATTTAAAATCAAAACTGCAAATTGAAATTCTGATGGCATTTTAGTTCTACAATGTGTGTCAAATTATCTGAATAATCTATATATCATAAGTAGGGATTTAACAGAATCACGCTTTGTAGGGTCTTTCTTTGGTAACTGTAAATAGATGAGAATGTGGGTTTTTTGAGAATGTTTCTGACAAAGACATGGAAGCAAACAGATTAATTGTATTGCTTTTATCTCTTGATTTCTGCAGGCACCTTACCACCCTTTTATAAAATGCAACAATGTTGGTTGTAAGTCAGAATTAATAAATACGGTCATGTAATAACTAGTCCAATGGTAGGCACTTGATGACAGTATCAATGACAATTAATGCAGTATCTGTGTTCCCTGGTCTGCTGTGCAGATGTTGAGGTCATAATTGACAACAGATGACACTAGAACTTTGTCCCAAACATTTCTATGAACTTTCCAAACCCAGAGAATAAAGTAAGAAATCTTGTGGTAAAATAATTTTTAACATCTGGGGAGAATGTTTTGAATAAGAGCTGTGTTAGTGCTTGCTCCTAGGAAGTCAGAACCACTTTCTTCCTCAAAGAGTTGCTAATACTCTGTCAGCCCAAGGTTTTGCAATTGGCTTTTACCATCTGTAAAGGGTACAGGTTTTTTTGGGTTTTATTTGTTTGTTTTGGGAGTTGTCTGTTTGTTTTTAGGTCATTTCACTTGTTCGTTTGTGAAACACTGTGATTAGACCTAGATAAGGTTTAAATAGGCAAAACAAGCATGTTCTCTGTTTTATGTTCTGACGGGTTTCAGGACCAGTCTAAGTCTGAAGCCACTCTTCTCTGGTTTCCTGAAAGTAAGGCAATAGCAAGTAGACGCATACCCAGTCTTTCATGTGAGAGGAACTTGTCTGTGTAGACGAAGACTATCAGATTCACAAGGCTTCTTAGCACTTTAAATATCACACTTCTTGAGATTTTGCAGATTCTGTGGTCAAGAACAAAAGCTTAATTACCTTGGAAGTCTCAATTGCATTCCGAATGGGATCATTGCCACTTGCATTCCAATTTGCTTTCCGGAAGCATCACCTGTCAGAAGCCATCTTTGTACTGTGATTCTCTGGTATACTAAGATAGAGGGTGATCAGCCATTTTATCAGTGGTTAAGGGGAAAAGATTAGTAAACTGCTTGCATAGGTGATTAGCCCTTTTGTTTTTTTTTTTTGTTTGTTTTTTTTTTTTTTTTTTTTTTTTTTTTTTTTTTTTTTTTTTTTAAGCACAGGATGTTCTTTTTTACAGTTCTTTATTTCCAGGTGATCGGTGGTGAAGGAAGTCACCTGCTCTGAGATACTCTGGGATATTGTGTCTGTAGTACACACTAGTAGAGAAGTCTGAAGGGTGGATGAGAAAGTAGCCTGAACCCCTATAGAGTGGATATGTCTCTTTTGAGCCCCATTTTATTTTCTCCAGCTCTCTTGGGATGCTGTAGGTAATTGTTCTAAAATTGCTGGAAGAGAATTCTTAAGCATTGAAACAGGTTCCTAGTTTTTAAGCAAAAATGTTTGGTTTTGACTGCTCTGCCATTAATGGCTGTTAACAAGGAGTTCTCTTTCAACTGGTTCCATAAGAAAAACTGCAAAATTATCACATTCTGTATTGCCAACCTGTAGAAATTAATTTACTTCGGAGTTAAAATTCATAATGTCATGGCTGTCTGTTATTGAAAGGTTAAGGAGGCATGAGACTAGTTTTTCTTAAGTTGCATTTCCAATGCTGATTTAATATGCCTTCTAAAGTTAATGCGATCCCACGCATTTTGATATATGCTCATTGTTACTTGAAAGACAGGCAGACTCTTTTGCCATTGTATTTTCATATTAAATGACTGAATTAAGCATTCCTTCGAGGTTTTTGGTTAACTTATTGATCATATATAAACTGTTTACTATGAAAGTAGTCAGAAGATACCATTAACAGAAATAAAATCTATTGCATTCAGTGCATTTTAAAAATGCATTAAAAATGAGAAATGGTACCTGTTTTCTCCTTCTAGGCATGATATTATTTTACACAATCTTGTTTCTAAAATGAGATCATAGATACCAGCTATATATATCTTATTTGATATTAAAAAAATGAAGTAAACATTTAAAAAATCCAATTGTAGTATGTTCTGTGACCTTTGTCCATTCATAGATAAGTGGATTATTAGAATTTATAAACCAGATGTGGACTGACTCTTTTATATGAGATTTCTAATAAGTATGAATAAAGTTATGTAATAGAGTACAATTCTTTTAAAGTCTTGTTATATTGAAACAAGAAACAAACCTTCTTTGGAGGTGTTTACAGCAATATTTTTAAGTAGCATTAAGTGCCTTGACTTCCATGGAATTTCTTTGCTTTATCTTTACTTGTTACCTACTGGGCTTCAGTCTTTCAGGTCTTTGTTTTATCCAGAGTTATGTTATTATGGAGCTTACATTTATTTCTCTCCTTCAATGTTTTATTCATTATTTATAAATATGCATTTTAATGCCTATGGGTTATCAACATCTTCGGTAGAAATAAGAAATTTTCTCTGCCATAAAGTAGTACAGGGCTATAACAATGAAACAAAGCAGCACATGTTCAGTAATTTTAAAAACCTGCCGATCTTTTCTCTGCTTAACTGCATCAATTTACACTTTTGTCATCTATGTTAGAAGAGAGGGTTTTTTTAAATGATATTCTGATTTTCACCAAACAACTTTGCTTCTACGCAACACTTTTTTCTCTGTAAAGGAAGCAAAATTTGAAGCTTAATCTAAAAAGCAAGCTAAGACCACAAAATAAGAATTAGGAAATTCTTAGCCAAAGATTGATATTCAGTTGTGCTGATTTCCCTTTCTGAGTGTTCGGTGTGCTACTGTTCTCAATTTCTAATCATGTACAATATGTGCAAATCACTGTCAGCTTCACATTGCAGGCTGGAGACTGTACGGTGAAGGGGGCAGATGCTCGTAGGTACTAGAGGAGGAGCTGAGTCATAGAAATCACCATGAGAAAAGACAGGGGTTTTAGTTTTCTCAGCTTTATTTTGCTTTCCCTTAAGAAATTCTGTCACAAATATAATGTAGCACTAATTTTAAGAGAAAGATTAAATAAACACTTCCTTTAAAGAAAGAGAGGGGGGAGGAGTCAATACTTGAACATCTTGAACATTAGGAATATATTCAGACCTTATGGTGAAAATGTCTGCAAGTTACAGTGGTTTTCTTTTGCCTTTCCTGACATACAGTTTCACTCACTGAACAGCTTACTATGTCTCCTGTAAAATAAATTATATTTCATTCTTCACCCATGCCTTTTGCTTACTGAGGACCAGAGGTTGGTTTCATGGTGGAACAAGTTAAATAGATATTGATGATTTTACTCAAAACCACAAATGTAGGGATTTGCAAAGAGAAAATTTGTTTTAAAACAAAATATCAATGCGAAATATCCTTGAAAAGGATGGATGTGTTTTAAGGCTACTCTTTATCAGCACCTGTAAGTCATCGTTTCACTAATGAATAAGGAGGTCATGTAGTCCTGCAGATAACATATAAGCTTATTCATGTCCGAGTTTTATGGGGGGAATTTTCTGATTGTTAAAGAGATTTTAAAAGTTTGTTAATGCTGGTTCTGTGGTGTCATAGCTTTTTTTGTTTTGGAAACTCTGTACTTCACTGCTTGATCTCCAAATTCAATTTCTTATGCCACATCTATGAAGATAAGCAAATTGTTTTTCATCCTGCTAGAGGAAGCGGTAATTATTGGTAGTACACTTTATTCCCGAAGCAAGTGGGGAGTATAAAGCAGGTCCAGCACCCCACAAGCTAACATATCCTTAAAATGAAATTCTGTGTTAAAATAAAGATCCAAACAATATCAGTGTTTTCCAACCTGATGTTCTTTGAAAGGCAGGCGTTGTAATGCTATTACTTTAAAACTCTATGGGTTTTGAGGTGGGTTTTAATGAAAGCTGTATTACATAAATTCATGAACAATTTTGATCACTTCTTTTTATTGTAGGCTTTTCGTTTTTCACTGTGATTTTTTTGAGGTTTTTTGATGTATGTTTGGTTGGTTTTCCTGGCCTTTCATTCTGGTAAAAATTAGAAGCATTGTCACTGTAGCAAAACTGTGGGAATCATACAAATTCTCAGTATAATGTGCAGTGCTTGAGTTAAAGAATAATGTCAAGCATCATTTAGGTCAGAAATTTTGAAAAAAATACTAACTTCAGTGGAATGAAGAAACTCTGTATGTAACAGAAAGGAGCAAGGAAAAAGTTCATAGTGTGTGATGAATGTTGTGAAATGGGAAGAATTAATTCATCTTAAATTTAATAGATACTTTGTTCAAAGTATGACACAATCTAAAACTGCATATGTAAATTTATTTTTAAAAGAAAACAATGAGAATATTAAATCCTTTGTAAAATATTTAAGGCAACTAAGTTTGATTTTTAGAATTTGTGAATACACTTACATTTAAAGGTATTAACTTTTTCAGCTTTTTTGTCAAAACAATGAAATTCAGAGTTCAGAATAACTTTATTTTCCTTTGAAGATCTTCTAGTTGATATGTTGGGGGTTCTTGCCAGCTACAGCATCACTGTCAAAGAGTTGAAGCTTTTGTTCAGCATGCTTCGAGGCGAAAATGGAATCTGGGTAAGCTGTGATCAGATAAAGCATTAAGTGTCTTTCCATTAGAGCCTGAAGTTAACATAAATTGTCTCCTGGGACATATAAACTTGATTTTTTTTTTTTTTAATGTTGATTGAACATATGTTTATGAAGTATTTTTGCTAACTACTTTAGAGTTAATTTGCTGTGTTGTTTGAAAACCATCCAGTTTCTCTTGTAGCCTAGAGAGTACAAAAATAGTTGTATTGACTTTTGTGCAATTTTCTTGTTTTCACAGCCAAGACATGCGGTTAAACTATTATCAGTCCTTAATCAGATGCCACAGAGACATGGGCCTGACACCTTTTTCAACTTCCCAGGCTGTAGTGCTGCAGTAAGTTTTCAACCAAAATACTACAACTTGAGGAACAAATACATATGCATTTTCTTTCATTTGGTTTTGGAAATTCTTGAAAAGGTAACAAGAGGGGAAGTACATGCTTGAGTAGCGTAGACCTTGCACTCCATAGGTTTGCAAGGTAGTTGTTGTGTTGAGAAGTTGCTCTTGTGAGGATGGAGTCTCAAATAGGAGATTTTTGTCTGGGGAAATTATCATAAAAGTGAAATCTGAAAATTCCAAAGAACAGTATTACTTTAGTTGATACTGTAATTGATATTACATAAAGCAGAGGCTTGAGGAAAATACAAGGATGAGCTTGTGCATGTCATCACAGTTTACAGTGACAGCTTAGTCACAAATTTTATTATATCTTTTGGTTTTTTCTGAACTCCATCAGCTATTTCCTTTCCCTCAAGGCAGTGATTTAAATGCGTTCTTCTTTTGACTTTACTTTTTGAGATAACTTACAATGGTGAAATTTTATTCCTTTCTAAACCTTCTCAAATGGATATTCTCTCTTCCATTCACTGCATGCATGTTCAGAAAACAACTACAAATAAATTCAAGTACTGTATACAGATTTATAAATATTAAAGTAGTAAATAAAAATGCTAAAAAAATGAGAAATCCAGATTTGAGGTTCAGTTCCATTCTGTTATGGAATAGTATATGCTTATGGTAGAACTTGGAATCTTTTAAGGGGAAATAATCCTGGGATCCCTGTCTTCATGCCAGTGCAGGAAGAGTGGTAGGAGGTTCTCTTTGGCTGTTCTACTTGTATTTCCTCAACAGCACCGATAGTTTTCTTTAAGCATAAACCACCACCTCCTCTTTGTGAGTGCAGCTGGTAGTGTCATAGATTGCATCAGGGAAATAAACTGTCTGAAAATCACTGTTTTTCACCTGGGTTATTTTTGGCTAGATCACTTCCCTGATCTTGTTTGATATTCAGCTGCACAAACAGATGTGTCAGCAAAATGCATGGGGCGGATTGTGTAAGGAATTAATTACTGAGTTTCAAAAGAGAGAGTTTCATTTGCTACTGCTAAATTAAAACCACAGTTAACCTCTCCTAAAAGTACATGCAGCAGCAAGGCAGCTGTTGCAGAATATGAATATCTACAGTGACACATACTGCTTTGACATTTCTGGGCTTCACAGGCAAATCCAGATGAAATGTCTCTCTTAAAATTTACTTTTGTATTGGAGCTTTAAAAAAGGGTTTTGCAGGGGAAGAATTTCAGCTATTCCCCCCTGTCCAAATTGATGCATGAATTACTGGATAACATATTTAAAATTAAGTTCTCAGTACTGACATTTTTACAGGGGCATAAAGTTTGTTGATGGAAATGCACAATAGGCACTTATTTTTTCTTGGCTAGGATCTTGTTTCACATCATTGAGTGTGCACCTGTAAATCAAGAAATATGAGTTTCAAATTTACACTTCTTGAGTAGTGTGTGTTGGATTACACTATGAAGTTCTGGAGAAGAGTCATCATCTTGAAGCGATTACTTATAAAATGACCCAAACAATGAAGCACTTCCATAGAAGAAAGAGAATGGATAGGACCTAGTTTACTAGCGCTGAGTTTTACTCAGTTTTACTAGCGCTGAGATTTTCAGGTGCGATGCACAGTGATGACATCTGACAGTGAAACAGCATCATGTTTATCTGGCGTGATAAGTATCAGATTGCCCCTCTTTAAAGTTGGGTGAGTGCTCCTTGTATAACCAAGAGTTCAGTGGCAGTATAAACCAGCCAAGAGTCTGCTGATCCGCTGGTGAGATCTGCTCCACTGTCCCCACTGAAGGGCCCTTCCCAGTACCGTGGTACGTCTCTGCCAGCCTGTATAAGTAGCACATCAGTCACTCCATTAGGAGTATACCTTGTGGTGGTGGTAGTATTCCCAGGTGTTGTTCCTGTTTGTCATCAAGCAGCAGTTTTCCCGTTTCAGGCAAGGAACTCCCTCTCAGGAGGCAGGAGTGATATCCCAAAGGAGTTCCTTGAAATGTTTTGTACTGAGCAGTTAGTACCAGGCTAGTAGCAGAATTGGTGTTATTTCTTTTGTCTTGTCAAATACTAGCATAATATGAGCACATTGCTATATCTAATTATAAAATTTACTGTGAGTTCCCTATCATCCGTGATACCTATTTCTCTGTTCTTAAAACTCTCAGCATTTGCCTTGTATATAAAAATTATGAAAAGTCAGCCCCTCTCTGTACCCTTTTTTTAATGTACTCAACTACATTGGCATAGAATCTTAGTGTGGTTATTGTGACTCTGTTGCCAAAAGAGTCATGTCTGTTCTCATTTTAAGCAATAAATGGATTTCCTGTAATTCTTTGTAGTCTTCTTTATGAATCTGGGCAGTACAAG
>KL260059.1:24130-44402 GCA_000699545.1 Podiceps cristatus | reverse complement strand
GGATTATTCTATGGTTCTATGATTCTATGATAAAGTAGTAGTGGTCCCAGTCTCCCTCCGCATACAGCAGAATATTGATGTATACTCAACTTCAGTACATGTCCATCAGACAGATAAATGTTTCCTCAAAAAGTGGGAGCAGGTGCTGACCCTTGTCAGTCATGACAGAACAAACATTAGAAAAAGAAGGAAGAAGAAGAGAAACAAGTATTAAACAAGAGGAAAACTAAAATGAAACAAAGGCTGAATTTACTGGAAATAAATGAAAACAAGAAAAACTGAAGAGAAATTCAGAATATAAAGCTCCTAAAGAAAGGCACAGCAAAAAACTGTGACTCAGCGGGACAGCTGCATCAAGTTAATGGTAAAAGTGGAGGCCCCTACTATTTTGTGATAGGTACATAATGGTCAAGACTGGAGCAAGCATTTATATGTAGACCTATGAATTCATGGTGCCTACTGGAATCCACAGGTGGACTATGAATACAGAAAACCATACAAACTACATTTTTTGTTGTCTTGCTATTCCTTATAGCAATATAACCGAATAGTTATGATGAAATTAAATTAATTAGGGGAAACAGATCTCTTTAATTTTATTAACACACTGGTATAATGCAAAATTATTTATATTAAATTATGGCATTCTGCATGTTTGCAAGCAAATGTTGAGTTTGATGCTGATAGGATACTTGGTATTTTTCTTGATAGAGCTTTACTGTGGAATAAGAAGCAAAGCTTTCTCTGAAATTGTATATAACATACTGAGTCAATGAATTGTTGCTATTTTATGTCACCTGATGATTTGACCTAATTTTAGAAGAGAGATGAATACTACAAGAAAAATGGAGAGCATAAAAATTAAAACCCCTTTCGAAGAAATACATTCAGAGCTAATAAAAAATCAGACTGCCACAGCAAGAGAGTGTCCAGAGCATGACTTACTATAACTTAGAATACTATTTATCAGCTTCTTTGTAAATGACCCTTCCAAATTTCAGAAACATTTTGTCTAATGAAATGTCAAAAGAGAACTGACTCAGAAATGAGCTTCTACCTGGTTTAAGGAAATTCAAATGCCTCATTTTTTTTTTTTTTTTCTTATTCTTTTTCTCATTCCAAACTAGTTAAGGCAGTTGTAAGGTGTTATAAGACAAAGTACAACACCTAGAATTAATTAGAAATATTATCTTCTCTGAAAATTTAGCCTTTCAGTTCTGACAGATTAAAGCCTCTGTTTTCAATGGGTTTACAATGATTTACATTGGCTAAATATCTAAGCCAAATTCCAGTAGCAGTCAAGACTTAAGCAGCAATATATGAATGCTAGCCCAATTTAGTAGTGACACTAAATCCATATGCTGTGCCTATATAAATTAATGTCTTGTCTACTTTTCAAAGACATACACATTTCTATTACCTATATTAGTGATTACAGCAAAATTTTAAATCACAGGAGCATCCAGGGATGAGGGCTCTTTATGCTGAAAATTGCAAATGGCATAAGTAAGAGACCAGGTAGACTTATATTAAAGAAAAGGAAAAGCTAGATCCCAATTCAGCTTTTTTACTTGTAGACAGACAATCTATAAAAATCTGTTGCATTTGTAACAAGCTAATAACTGATTAATGTTTTTGATGTTATTATTTTGCTGTTTATACTGCTTCGATAGATGTACTATGAATTCTGGTAGTGTAGGTATTCATCTCTTCACCAACCTGACTTTAGTTTGGACGTTCATCCTGTAATAACTTTTCTAATTTGTACTATCTTGTGTTCTGTTTTCTCCTGTAAACAGTTCAGTTCAAGTAGAATTAAGACCTCTTGCTCTGACTCCTTCCATGGGAGCAGGGGATACCGGCTTCCACTGTTGTCACTATGTTTGTTTCTAAAAGGACCTCTAGCCAGATTCCTACCAGCTTTGAGTACAGACACAGCAAAAGGGGCCTTTTGTGCTCCTAAAATGATGAGGGAGGGGACAAAGCATTTAGGATGTTTCCTTTGCTTCTAAATTCTCACTCTCTTTAACGTGGTTGCTGCTTTTCTTTATCATTCTATGTCTTTTTAAGTTTTGAATGCAAGCAGGGAGAATCAGGATCATGTTCACTTGATGAAAACAGTATTTGGTTCACTTAGAAATATGGTTCACTTAGAATAACCTTTCCTATTACATAGAAACCTGAAAGATCTGACTTAGGGACTCATCTTTGGAAATAATTTAGAATCCCTCAGAAGAGATGGGAAAAAACAAGCATACCAGCAGATGGGACAATGAAAGTGTTCTTGAATTTAAAGTTTTCCCTACTGCATGGATTGGGAGTGATGTTAAGTTTCACTGAGCCTGGTGAAACTTTCTATAGTAAGCACTCATATTAGGCTGGTTTCGGCAAAGTGCAGAGAACCTTTAACTCCCACTGAAGACAATTCAACCTTAGAGCTTTTGGAAATCTGCACAATCAATAAGAAAAGTTAGTGGCCCAAATGCTTAGAGATTCTTAGCAAGTTTAGGTGTCTAACTTAAGGAGAATTCCATTATGAAACATTTATTTATTTATCATTATGAAACATTTTTATAAGATCATATGTGTTAAACTGGTACCGCCTTCTACAAAATATCAGTAAAGAACATTCTCTGCTTTGAAAGGTTTAGTTTCAGTAGATGAAAAAGAGCTACAAGGAGCCTTTCATTTTAATTGAATCCACCATAGTAAGTACTGATGTCTTCTGTAAAACATTTTTTGAAAAAACAAGACACATACATCTTCAACTATATGTTCCAAACCCTACAGTGTGTATCTTAAAGAGGCACTATTCATGATATTCAGTTTTATGTATATTGTCCAGCATTTTTTTCGTATCGCCACTATTGAAAAGAAATGTAGATTATTTATTACTTAAACTTCAAGAGTTTCTGATGGAATTATTTTGCCATTATCTGAATCCATGACACTTAACCAAGAAAAATCTTCAAAACTCTTTGCTTTCAAAATTATCAATACATTTCTTGGTGCATTAATAATGGGAAACATTGACTAACAGTAAATTACTTTTCAATCATGAACAGTTGTTTAAAAAGCTGGAAAATCATGCACAAGTACTCCATAAATCTCCTACTCCCAGAATTTTCAACACTGCTTTCCTGTGCCTATTGTATATGTGTGTACATAGTCATGATTAGTTTTTGGCTGCCTTGCCTGTGTTTCTAGTATGTAAAACATAAAGTTTGAGTCAGTTGGCATTTCTCATTTGACTTTCTCTAGAAGTAACTTGTTTTCTCCCAGCAGTTTCCAAGAACTTCATGGTTGTTCTTAGCAACTGACTAAAATGGATGAGAATGTGCGAAAGAGTGCCAAGCGATGTTAGACACTAATTGTCATTTTTGAGAAACAGTTCAGCAGAAAGTTTAGATAGTGTACAAAATATGGAAAAAAAAAATTGTGAATTGTCCACTTAATCCTAATCTTAGAACACTGAGAATATTCAGATATAACAGAATAAGCAAACAGACCTTGGAGGTAAGATACAAAGTAACATCGAACACAGGAAGTTCCGCACCAACATGAGGGAAAACTTATTTACAGTGAGGGTGCCAGAGCACTGGAATAGGCTGCCCAGGGAGGTGGTGGAGTCTCCTTCACTGGAGATATTCAAGACCCGCCTGGACGCCTATCTCAGTGATATGTCCTAGGGAGCCTGCTTTGGCAGGGGGGTTGGACACGATGATCTCTCGAGGTCCCTTCCAACCCCTACAATTCTATGATTCTATGATTCTATGATCTTCTGAAAGCTTTTATATTTCTGGTATATTGTTAATAGTACACTGGCAATGAAATCTAAAGGCAAAGTTGTTGTTGAAAATCGTGACCGGCAAGTGACAGACATTTTTTGGAAAGACTGTAAAAACTGCAATAATCAAATAACATGATCTACTTTTCTATAATAAAATTATCTTAGTAGTCCTAAAGTCACTTAGGATAGTGTTCCACTATCATTGCACTGTCATAGAATCATAGAATCATAGAATGTTTTGGGTTGGAAGGGACCGCTAGACGTCATCTAGTCCAACCCACCTGCAGTGAGCAGGGACACCATTGCCTAGATCAGGTTGCTCAGAGCCCCGTCCAACCTGGTCTTGAATGTTTCCAGGGATGGGGCCTCCACCACCTTTCTGGGCAACCCGTTCCAGTGCTTTACCACCCTCATTGTAAAGAATTTCTTCCTTACATCTAATCTAAACCTACCCTGTTTCAGCTTGAAACCCTTACCCCTTGTCCTATCACCATTATCCCTACTGAAAAGATTCTCCCCCTCATGTGCGTTGTAACACTGCAAAAAATGCAAAACTTCTCTCAGGTCATAAGGCATTAAATGTATTGTCTGTGAAGTTTTTTGACTGCTATGAATGGCGAAGCTGTAGCTTACAGCACTGATGATATATGCTTCAAATAGAAAACTGCTTTTTGTAAGAAAAGTTTTACATTCTGAAATTTTTTAGCACATCATAATATCATTTTCTAGTGATTCCAGTAAACAGTCTGTACTATATTTCCAATACCATGTCCTCAAATTTTCAAGGCATATGCTATGGATATCAAGATAGGCAACAGAAATTTTCAAGGCACACTCAGCATAATGAGTAGGAAAAATAAATCATGCCCACTAGTACTGGCATTTGTATAGTCTGTAGCAGCAGAGCTGGTAATGAGACCTAAATTGCTTAACATGATCTACATGTAAAGATACCATCCTAGCTGACCTTACGAATGCATTTTCATTTATCTTGATTGAGACTTAGACTGGTTGATCTTAATCAAGCTATATATCTGGTTCAGTGATCTGCGGACTTAAAAAATGGATGTGTTACATCTAAAACTGAAAATAAATTGAGGTATTGTACTTGTAATTCTAGACACCATAGTTATAATGCAGTCTTATTCTAATGGAATGCTTTAAATGAACATATTTATTACATAAATGTTGCGTACAAGTCACCAGAAGTAGACATATCACAAGTGAGGATTACTGTCTGTACATATCCTTGGACCAAAATTCCCTGAGATAACAAGACAAATGTTGAATTATAATGCTGTTTATTATTTGAACACTTAAAGATATTAACATTACCTTTTCTGGGTATTGTGTGTTGAAGGGAACAAAGGGTTTTCAAAGTTGTTTCAGCCTTAATTAAGTTCCAGATAACCTAATACAGTCAGTGCAGATACCCTGATTTTTCAGTGATCAAAAGATCTTTGATCAAGCTTGGTTGTTCAATTGCAATTCACAACGCAGAACATTGGTTGGTTCTTTGCAGATTTGTGTTCCTCATAGGCATGAGAAAATATATTGAAAATTTTGAACCTAGCCTTCACTGTCACCTAAGTCTATAGACTTACTATTAAATAGTTTGAAGGGTTTTTTTGAGAGTAATATTTTAATTGGAAAAAAAAAAAAAAAAAAAAAAAAGTAGTTCCTGAAATGTTTTGATTACGTTTTACCAATTTTCTGAGTTTTGGAATGTCAAAGACTGGCCATTCTAAAATTTTTTAACGAATTTATGGTATAAATACATTCTAAAATGCCAATTCCAGTTTTTTTTTAAATTATGGAAAAATGTTTTGACAAATGTTTCAGAATTTATTTTTAGCTTCAGTTTTGGTTTTGGTGTTTGCTTGGTTTTTGCTTTGGGTTTTTTTTGTCAGTTGACTGCAGTCATTTCATGGTGTCATTATAATGTTTTTCAATGGAAAAAAAAATCTATTTTCTAAACCTTTGGAGACTTATTCAGTGCAAAAAATGGATATATTTACCCAGATTTTCACTACAATTTTTTATTGAATAATTTTAACTTTTTCTCTATGTTTTGCTTGTCATGGATTCTTTTGCCTTGATGTGTGACAATCTTCACTGTAATGCAAATCTTTTTGTGGGTGACAAAATAATGAAATAGAATGAATCAGAAAAAAAATGTGTAATTAAGTATAATATTGGTAAATGTGCATGAGTCTTTCATGTAGTTTTGCCATATATTGTGGTTATTTTGTTTTAACTTCTAGGTCATTGCCTGAGACAATATTAATGCTTCAAATGTTGAGATGACTGAGCTATGCTTTTTCACTTTAGTTAAGGGATTTTTATGTTATAATTATTGCTTCTTAACTCATGATATGTAAGCCTTTCAAAAAAAAAGGACAAAGGTCTACTGACTTTATTGAGCTGTGATTCAAGAGCCTAAGGACCAGATGCTGATATATTTGCTCACCATCAGTAGCATTTCAGCCTGTAAGACAATTCTTTTAATTAGCCCCTCTAACAATTAGAATCAATTCTATTATTGGTACAAAAGTCAGATTTTCACGTAATCTTCAGTTACAAAAAGTTGTGAAAAGAATATTTCCTTTCTCAGAGTCATCAGTAATTTCTACATATGTACTAAAGCCACAGAATTAGCTCACTATTTACTTACCAAAAAATCCACCCCCCCCAAAAAACAAACACCAAAAAACCAAGCCCACTGTGCTGGTTTTGGCTGGGATACAGTTAATTTTCTTCACAGGAGCCAGTATGGGGCTATGTTTCGATTTGTTCTGAAAACGCCACAGAATTAGCTCACTATTTACTTACCAAAAAATCCACCCCCCCCAAAAAACAAACACCAAAAAACCAAGCCCACTGTGCTGGTTTTGGCTGGGATACAGTTAATTTTCTTCACAGGAGCCAGTATGGGGCTATGTTTCGATTTGTGCTGAAAACGGTGTTGATGATAACACAGGGATGTTTTCGTTACTGCTGAGCAGGGCTTACCCAGAGTCAAGGCCTTTTCTGCTTCTCACCCCACCCCACCAGTGAGGAGGCTGGGGGGGCACAAGGAACTGGGAGGGGACACAGCCGGGACAGCTGACCCCGACTGACCAGAGGGATATTCCATGCCATAGGACATCATGCTCAGCACATAAAGCTGGGGGAAGAAGGAAGGAGGGCATGTTCCGAGTGATGGTGTTTGTCTTCCCAAGTGACTGTTACCTGTGGTGGAACCCTGCTTTCCTGGAGTTGGCTACGTACCTGCCTGCAGATGGGAAGTAATGAATGAATTCCTTGTTTTGCTTTGTTTACATGCACGGCTTTTGCTTTATGTATTCAACTATCTTTATCTCAGCCTACGGGTTTTCTCACTTTCACCCTTCTGATTCTCTCCCCCATCCCATGGGGGGGAGAGTTAGCGAGTGGCTGTGTGGTGCTTAGTTGCTAGCTAGGGTTAGACCACAACACACACAAACAAACAAAACCCCACAAAAAACAGATTAGAGAAGTTAAAACCTGAGTTAAGGCTTTGCAAAAGCATTAAACTGTAAATATGGCTCCTAATTTTCATTTGTATAGAAACACAGAAATAGCAGTCCAATTTTTCAGAAACAGATCTTCCAACTTACACATTTCAAGTGTTGAACTATCCCTTTGACATTTTAATACTGATATACATTATGCAAAAAGAAACAATAAAAATCCTGCTTTTGTTCATCAGTTCTTAAATAGGCAGAGGATGATGAGTATGCTAAATATTTTGTCTGTTCCATTTACATAGAGGGAAGGCCGAAATAGATAAGATTATCTGATGTAATCTGTGTTACAGATTAAAGAAGAATAAGAATGGCGAAAAAAATGCACAACTGTAATATTGAGCTAAGCAATATCTTTTTCAATCAAATGCATTTAATTCCTATATCACTCAGTTTATGAAAACAGTAAGAATCAAAAATTTCACTATTGCATAAAGTTTTAAACCTATCTAACTGGAAAAATTCCATCTACACCTAATGAAAACTCTATCTTATGTTGCTCATTCAGCCATTGGTTTCTCATATGCAATGACATGGGAGAATTTTTTCCTCAATAAGAACAAGAGGTCTGGAATCAAATTTAGCACTTAAACTGGAAAGTTTAAATACAATCTGATCCTATGTACCTCAAAAGAATAAAATGGATTGGAAAAAAGAATGGTATGTGTATTCAGGTTCAAACACCAAATCAATCATCTCAAATGACATAAATTGATTATAGATAATCAAAAGGCACACACCTCCCTCAAGGACTAGATTTGTTTGTCCCGCTTATTAAAGCCTAGCTGAGTGCCTAGTATTATGTCTGAAGGTGTCTGCCCTGCCACTTTCAATAGTAAATGGAAATTATAGATGCTCTATCCTGAGATACCATTCCACATATACAACTCCTAAGAGCAATTGCCTTTGCCAGGGTTTGGTGAGAAGACTAGGAGATTATCATAGAACCACAGAATCATAGAATGTTTTGGGTTGGAAGGGACCCCCAGAGCCCAACTAGTCCAACCTCCCTGCAGTGAGCAGGGACACCATTACCCAGATCAGGTTGCTCAGAGCCCCGTCCAACCTGGTCTTGAATGTTTCCAGGGATGGGGCCTCCACTGCCTCTCTGGGCAACCCGTTCCAGTGCTTCACCACCCTCATTGTGAAGAATTTCTTCCTTATATCCAGCCTAAACCTACCCTGTTTTACTTTAAAACCATTACCCCTTGTCCTATCACCACTGTTCCTACTGAAAAGATTTTCCCCATCTTAACTATAGGGCCCCTTTAAGTACTGAAAGGCCGCAATCAGGTCTCCCCGCAGCCTTCTCTTCTCCAGGCTGACCAAGCCCAACTCTCTCAGCCTGTCCTCACAGCAGAGCTGCTCCAGCCCTCGGATCATTCTTGTAGCCTCCTCTGGACCCGCTCCCACAGCTCCATGTCCTTCTTGTGCTGAGGGCTCCAGAGCTGGATGCAGCACTGCAGGTGGGGTCTCACCAGAGCAGAGTAGAGGGGCAAAATCCCCTCCCTCGACCTGCTGGCCACGCTTCTCTTGATGCAGCCCAGGGTATGGTTGGCCTTCTGGGCTGCCAGCGCACATTGCCGGCTCATGTCGAGCTTTTCATCCATCAGTACCCCCAAGTCCCTCTCGACAAGGCCGCGCTCAATCCTTTCCTCCCCCAGCCTGTATTGATACCAGGGGTTACCCCGACCCAGGTGCAGGACCTTGCACTTGGCCTTGTTGAACCTCATGTGGTTCACACAGGCCCACCTCTCCAGCCTGTCCAGGTCTCTCTGGATGACATCCCGTCCCTCTGGTATGTCAACCGCACCACTCAGCTTGGTGTCATCAAGATTCTCCTTTAAGTGTAAAAAATAAAAGCTGAAAGCACTGGATTTAATGGGCCTGTGAACAGTGAATAGTGAAAAATGTCCAGTTTTGAGTCAATAAATTCACACACACAAAAATTGAAAAGCAAATTTGACTAGACCACACATGCATAGGAAAATCTAGCATTAACAACACACACCATAACTTGGAAGCAAGAATTAAGAGGGCAAAATAATTATTAATAGACTCTTCATACTAAAAAGCTCAGGGTTGTTTTGTACATCCTGAGTCTTTTGGAGACACTACACAAAATCTGACTATTTTAGAGATTACCAGATGGCCAGTCCCCAGCTCTGGATACCAAAAGTTGAGAGAGCAAAGATTTATTCTATTTCTGAAAATTCAGGCTTCCTCATTCAAAAGTATCACACACTTCTCTAGGAACTGTGCCTGTGCGACACAGACCAATGGTCACAGAATGTTACCTGCCTAGATAGTTAGACACTGGTATCAGAAACACTTAGCTAGAAACAATTGGATAGCCACGCTCTCCCCATTCCCTTCCATACCCCATGCAACACACATTGGTTCTTACATTTTCTCTCATACCCTTGGCAGAACAAACTACGGATTTGGAGTTGTTCTAGTTTCTACTCATCGGTTGCCATACGGAGCTTAGAAGTGCATCTATCAACCTATAAATTCATGGTATTGTTTTCCTCCTGGCTGTAAGAAGGAAAAAATCTGTAGATATTGTTTTGTGGTCCCCAATGAATGTCTGTGAAGCTGACTGTGGGGATAAAATTTAGGCTGCAGTTATATTTCCAAAGCATTACATTTCCAACTCACAACCCCTGTTATACCATGCTTGTTCATCATAAGAGACCCACAGAGGAAAAGAAGCTTTAAATCTAGTAAGAAGAAAGTGCATTTTATCTTTTTCAAGATACGGTATGAACAGCTTTACAAAAATTCTTGAGAAAAATAAAAAAATGGGGAAGTTAACTCTAAATATAGAGATATGCTAATTATAGCAAATAAGTAATAAAAATATTAATCAAATTATATTAAAAAGAGGGGGACAGGAAATTATTCAATCCCTTCTGTTACCCTGTGATGTCTCAATGCCCAACTGCATGAAATGAGGAGTAGGTAAACATTAGCAGAGTGGAAAGATAAGGTCATCCTAAGCGGGGTAAAAGAAAGGGCAGGTCACTCAAAGCAGGCGTCCTGGATGCTGCAGATAGTCATCTTCAACAAAGGGAAAAAGAATGAAGTAGCCAGAAGAACTCTCAAGGGCCAAGTGTGCATTGTATGGGCTAATTACCCAGCAGTGACAAACTAGATAAATGCTGGAACACCCAAACAAAATCATTATTGTTAAATATAACCTTAATACTGATTTTTGGTCATATCTTTTCATGACCTCTGTCTCAAATCATAGTTTAAGTAAACCCCATTCTGTCCTTAAATTTTGCTTTGGGATAAGATTACTCCTGGGTAATCTGACAAATGAAGGGACATTGTATCCTTGTGGGTGTGCCACTCATTAAAAGCAGGGCACAGCACAGAACTCCTCAGTGCTGATCATTTTGGTATATTTATCCAGGATATCTAAAGAATTTTAAGGCACACCCTCACTGTGGTTTAGACTTTTTGAAGAACAAATCTGTGACCAGCCTCTGACAATCTTCTGAAACTGTCTGGGATCTTCTAGGAAAAACTCTTGGAAGACCTCAGAATACTGGAGAAAATAAATCAAGAGAAAGGTCTCAAGAAAGTTCTTATCAGATACCAACACAAGTTAACTAATGAGTCTAACAGTATCTGCTATCATTTTCACAAGATCTATCTAGTGTGAAGTCATCTATAATGAAGTACTGACTTAGTCTTTTACAAACACGTAATACCTTTCTTGTCATATAAAATGCTGCTTCTGTTTTACATATTTGTGTTTGTGGGTAGAAGAGTCAATGAACAAAAGCGTGTCATGTTGAAATATTTGTAAGGAAAGATGAAGGAAAGGGTGAATGAAAAGATGAGCAAAAAATGATAAATTATTTAAGGGGTAGAGACAAGGTCAGCAGAAATTTTTATACAGTTGAGTGCTAATATCAGGAAAGATGCTTCTAGCTGGGGTGAGTGGGTAGGTAATGCGGATGTGAACTGCAGGTAACCTGTAGTGAAAGTTTAATCTTTTTGGAGTGGTCACAAAAAAAGAATGGAAGGGAAGAGGAAAAAAAAAATATGCAACCCAGACACATTTGGCCTGAATCTTTGAAAATCAGAGTCAACCATAAACACCAGAAACTGAAACTTCCTAGCAAATATTCCTATGTATTAAAGATATGTTCATTTAAAGTATATATGCTATAAACACATGTAACAACGCAAATTTACATTTATGGACCTCTAGTTACCAGTAAAGATGCACTCATAAACTCTTTAAACACTTGTTTATTAAAAACCTATGAGGTTTTTTTTTTTTTTCATTTGGTTAACTAGCCCTATCTCTTAGATTATATGGTAGTCTGTCATTTCACTCTTTGCTTGTCCAGTGCTATTAAAGTGCTGTACAAAAGCAGAGTTCTATTTGCAAAAAACCAGAATCCTCTTGTGTTAATTTAGATAAGGCAGACTGTGGGTGAGCACATAACCATATTACAACAAATGAGAGATTGTAAGATTAAATGGAACATTAAAAAGTTTCCATTGTTTATTCAAAACTGTTGTAGTTTGCAAGGTGCAAGTGTCTGGTTGCTGTTTAATATGTTATTGAAAATAGAGTTAAGAAAGTATAAACATAGTTAAGAAAACTTCAATCAGGCTCCAAAATAATTAAAGAGTAGGAAGGAGTGAAAGGGTCAGGAGTCTGAGAAAAAGTCTTTCCACTTCTACTAGGAATTTTTTCAGATTTTGGCTGGAGAGGATACTCTCCTTGTTGAGATATTTAAATTAAGAGAATATGTATTTGTGAGAATGAGGCATGGGTTCAAAAAAAAGGTAAACTTGATGTGAAATTTCCTGGATAGAGAAAAAAAAACAAAATGAGGCAGTGCTTTGAGGCCAGGCCATGTGAATAAGAAGTTAAACAACTATGTGTTTTGTACTGTGCAGCAACCTACCATGTCATTGGACAATCACATTTATAATGGATAACATGCTGCTGTCACGCCCAAAGAAGAGCCAGGTTTGGGAGATTCTGCTTTTAACATCGGTTATTTCCCATTTTGTGTCTTTGCAAAATCTGCTGTTGAGACACAACAGCAACAGTTTCAATGAAGCAGGGAGGGCAGAATCTTGCAAATATGGGAACAATAGTATCTGAGCAGAAACATGAGGACATGGTGGCACTGACCAACTGATTTTAATGCCCATTGACTTGAATGCAGGTCATTGTTTTAGGTCTAGGAGATGTAGACTCAACCCTGGTGTAGACAGTTCTGTGTGATGGAGATATGAGGCGTAGAATTTATCTCCACTAACCTATGCTTTTATGTTTGCTATATTTGCCAAGGTCCCCATTATAGCCTAAGCAGAAAAATAGGCCTTAGCAGAAAATTATTTGTTCCATTGCTTTTTTAACCACCTTCCAGTAGAATTTATTGCTTTCTCAAAGGTACCAGTTTCTTTTCATTGACTGGAGTGCATAAAATTAGCTTTGATTTAGGACAATGCTGTCAATGTAGTGATGGTTTGCTGAGGTGAGACACACTAGATGTGGGATGGAAGTACCAGTAGTGCATATATATATTCTTAGGACCTTGTGAGAGCTTGTTCTGCTAACTGAATAGTAAAGCACACAAACAAGACAAGGACTTTCTGGGAAGCTGCAGTCTTAGAATGCTGCAGGTCTGGGGTGAACCATTTGGGAAGTAAAATTTTCATGTTTTGCAGTTACTTACTTAGATGCTGCATGATTTGCTGTAGCAAAACCTCTGAGGAAAGCCTTACTCATAAAATTGACTCATTCTCTAGCTCATGTGGCCAGGAATGGAAAAATAGACATACAACATGACTTTTTCCCACAGCCTGCAAAGTGCCAGAACATGCATTAGAAGTGTTGAGGATATACTGACTAGTTGAGGTTACAAAGCAGACATTCTGATTTGCAGGAAGTGTCAAGGTTTTATACTTGGATTTGGAATATTCCAAACCACTTAATCGTGCTAGAAAATGAAAATGTTAAAAAAATGGAAAAAAATGAGAGCTGAATAGCTGCTCTTTGAAACTGACTTTCGTGCATATGAGCAGCAAAATGGACAAGAATATTAATTATATCAGTGTTTGTGACTCCTTGGGCACCTGGCTCTTGGGCAGCAACCAGGCCAGGGAAGGCAATCTGCAGTTCCCAGACTCTGCAGCCTCAGGGCAGCCTTTCTAGAGTTCAGACCTTAGATTTGATGAAAGTTAATCAAATCTGAGATGTTTCAGACACAACATTTGGGGCTCATATATCAGTGTTTTTCAATGAAACTACATTTCATAATAATATATCAGATCAACTCTATTGCCAAGAGCAATTCTTTTTCTTTCTTTGCTTCCCCTTTGCTTTTACTCTCCTTGAACTCCCTGTCCTCCTTTATTTTATTGCTACTCTTCTAGCCTTCCCTTCTTCCTGTGCTTTTTTAATCTACTTAAAGTATTCTTTGTATCTCCCCAATCTCAAAGTAGATCTACTTCTGTGTCATTTTGCCCTCAATCCCTGTACGTCTTCAGTGAGACTAAGCAGTCTCCTAGTTGTCAAACAAACTCTTGTTTTTGTTACAGAGGAAAAACATTGGTCAATGCCATGAATTCATTCCGTTTTGTTCTTGTTTCTGAAGCTAAAATAGTAACAATTTCCGTCTAAAAATGTCTCATTTATTTTGTAATCAGAATTTTGATTGATTAAAACTTTGCAAAAGAATTTATCTCAGGAGAAAATCGCTGTAAATTAATCTTATAGTCCAAATATGCAAAAGGCATTTAAGAAGAATGCCAGTAGTTTTGAAAGTAGTTCCCTAATAGTAAGAAGTTTAATGGTATAAGGTCAGCAAGGAGGGAATAGGAGTCATAATAAACTCGGGATGCTGCAATCTTCCTAAATGTTTAGAAACAAAGAAAGGGCTGTATTATTAAAACGAATTTTTTTTTTTTTTTTTTTTTTTTTTTTTTTTTTTTTTTTTTTTTTTTTAATATATCAAAGTCTTCTTTGCGTGTTGTGTAATTGCTAAGTGATAATACATGACCTGGAAGTTACATTACTTCAGAAAGAATTTTGTCACTAAAGTACATCAGAGATCCTCTGGAACATTTGCTAAAGAAGATTTTGTATTTTATTACTCTACAAGAACAGAGAAAAATCAAACTGACGTGCATCAGGAGATTGGTACTCTTTTGTGTGGAAGGTTTGCCAGAAACCTTTTTATTTTTTTGTATGCTTTTTGACTTTAAAAGTACTCCATTCAGCCACTCTAAAGTGTTGACTTGCTTTTGGACTCTCTCCCCATGAAATAAATGATTTAATTTAGGATATTACTTCTGTTACAGCTGTGGTTAGCTAAGGTGAACCACACTGGTGAATATGTGACGTATAATCCTCCTAGGTACCACATTCTCTATGGACCCTAGAACAGGAGGATCTGGGGTGTGCAGCCAGTTGTAATTGCAGTATTTTTAAACTGAGTGATATAAAAATGGGAGTTTTCTGATTAACAATATGCCTTGACACTGCACACACTGTAAGAGAAAGTAGTGGATGACTAGTGTCCTTACAGAGCAGAATTAGAAAACTAGGAAGACTCATTGGTAGTAAATTGTGATGTCTTTCTTGCATTGAGTTCTTCCTGATAATGTGTATAATAGCTTTAAAATAGCTCAGGATACCTGATTGTATATTAGGGTAAAGGAAGGAGGAGAGTGGAAGGTTTAGAACAAGACTGCAGTAAAATGAAGATGAAAGTTAAATTATCAAAAGCAATCCTTCATAACCTTCAGAACTATGAAATCTTTTTATACTTAAAATTTACTGATCTGTAAAACAATAAATTACCCACTTTAATGACATGAAGTCAGGAATTTATAATAATCATTTAAGTCCTTTCCAATTTGTTGTACAAAAATGGAAAAAATTCTCAATACAATGTGGAGCATAATCTTCATTACTAGTTTTACTTTGTGCCTAATAGTTGTTCAGTTGTTTAGGTGAAAGTAGATCATAGTTTCATTTCATGTTTTAGTGAATAAATGTCCACATAGAAGACAACCATAGTGAAAATGGTTGGGAAACTAGGAACGTTGTCATTTAGGTCTATAAAAATTTCTAGAGAGAGGTTTCCATGCCCAGAGAAGATTTTGGCATCTTACATGGAAGCATTGGTAGCTAGAAACTCAAACAATTTCAGGCACTTTTATGAAGCTATCAGCAAACTTCTGTGAGTAAATTCATAAGAACTAGCTCATGTTCATAAGAGAATAAATAGGACTAAACCTGAGATATTCAAATTGATATAAAGGAACTTTCAGAAACAGTAGCTGTAGCAGTATGCAGCTGTATTTATCTTCTCTTTTTTTTCTTTTTTTCTTTTTTTTTTTTTTGTCATGGTATTGGATTGTTTGCATTATATACTAATACTGTAAAGGCAGCATGCAATGTTTCAAGTCTAGTAAAACAATATGCTCATGGCTCACCCCACTCCATATTTTCACACCCAACCTTTCTATTACAAGTCACAGAATGATTGTCTTTTTCAAATGATGAGAATACAAATAGTGACAAATCTCCAGGAACTATAATATAAATAAAAATAAATGTTTATTTGAATGCTGTTGGTTACTATTTCACTTAAAACTTTGTCTTTGAAAAGAAATATCTATACAAAACTAAAGGGAATTCTTTTCCTAATGGCATGGTAGATAATTTTTATTCTTTTCTTGCATTGTTCATTTTGTATTTTACTTCATATGTTCAATAAACTAGTTCAATATTGATTCTGGTCCAATAGAAAGAAATGTTTTAATTAACAATGTTTTCTTTGGTCAAAATACTGGGCCTGTGCAAGATCTAGGATCTGTTCAAGAAAGCCATACCTTATCATACCTGAACAAGGTATGGCAAGTGGCATCTCGTTTTGAATCAATTGGCGGTTTTGCAAAGATGAAAGGTAAGAACCTCAGTTTTGCAGCCTTCAGTGCAAATACTGGTGAACCTATTACATTGGGCCTAGACCCCAGAACTGACAAAGGGTATACAGGGAATTGCCCCATGCCTTCCTAAGTACATTGAGCAAGGTGGTGTCTGGCTAGACGAGCATGGAACAAACCTGACAGTGCTCCACCGCAGTGAATGGAACTGCCAGATTCTCTAACGTTAATTGCAGTAAAGGTTTGTTTCATTTATCCCTTCCCATCTGTCTTTATTTTGCTATCCTGCCGGAAGAGACACTACGAAAAGTGCTGAAAGGAGTGACAAAAACATAGTCACTTGAAAACTTATTCTTGTACCAGCCTTGCTGAAACCACAATTCTCCTGTGACGTTAGAGAAAGTACATTTCTCTGTATTTGTTAGATGAATCACTTCAGCCGTACCTTTGCTAGGGTGTTTTAAGACTTTTCCAGCATTTTCTTACTAGCATCTCCTCTTTGTTCATGCTCTAGAAGGTTTGATTAAACTTCAGTATGGCACCTATAGTTAAATGCTTTGGGATACCAGGCAAGAAGACATGGTGGCAGAACTTTAAACTGAATTTTACATAACCTGTTTGCTTTACAAAACAAAACAACTTGCAACAGAGATTTTCTGCAACTTCTCAAACTTCTTAGTGTGTTTGAAGATATCTCCAAATTTATGGGCTCTTAATCCCTTACCGGACCAATTTCCCTAGTTGAGATATTAATAAATATACCTTTGGAGGAATAGCATGAATATATGAAAAAGGATTTGATTTGTTGTTTAATGATGTCGTGGTTTCAGTATACTTCAGCTTTTAGAAAGCTATGGTCTATGTGCTCAGTTGGTGTCAAAAAAATTAAGTGAATTTATACCAATTTCCATTAAATGCCTGTATTTTGATTGGTTTCTCATCATTTATTGTCCATGTTATTGATTGTTGATATAAATGTGATTGTTTCTGGGTTGTTTTGACATTTCTCAATACATTGTTTAACATAACATGCTGGCACAGCTTGGCTGGGCAGCATCCCAACAATACGTCATTCTCAGAAAATGACAGTGGAAATGTTAATAGTACTGAAAGACAGGGGTTTCTAAAATACACTTATTGAGAGTAATATCATTAGATAGTAGTAAGTAATTGTCAAAGAGGTCACAAAACCTGTATAACATGGAAGAAAAAAAAAAAAAAACAAAAACAAAAACAAAACCCAAAAAAACAGAAAACCACAGTTTTCTGAACTTTGCAAAATAATGAAGGAAAAATATTAGTACCTAACGAGCCAGAGCAGGGGTTTTCTGGAAAGAATGAGGTCTATACAAAGACCTACTATTGCAGCCACACTATTAGAGAAGAAAGCTGCACCCTGTACAGAGGGAATGCTGAAGGCACCACGAATTGCGTTAGCACTTGCAGAAGCTTCTCTATTGCCCTTGTTTGCTTCTACATCTGCATTAAACATAGGAGTAGCTTGACAGATACTCTAGATTAGAATTTTCTAAAAATACATCTGAAGCCTCAAAGGGGATGTCTGACAGCTTTTGGCATGTATAAAAACAACTCAGATTGTAACTCCTGATGTATTTGTGTTGTGTAAGCAGCCTTATCATTGGCTGGCAGTGCAGACAGCTACTTAAAACAGCTCATTAACTACCCTGATGAATTTAGCAAAGAAAGATAAGCGATCTGGCCTTCACTAACTTCCTGCCTTGTGATCAGTCCACTAGCTACTGTTATACTGTAATTGCCCATAAATATAACCATATAGTAGTGTCATTTATTAGTGATGTCTGAATGAGACTTTGTGTTGCTGAAGCTGTGAAATCGGTTCAAACCAAGTGACACTAGCAGTGCCGAAGCTGCAATTTTTGACTAAAAACAATGATAAAGACGATGTGAAAGAAACCAGAAAGTGTGTTTCTTTAGAATGAAGAAAAAACTTTGGTTTATATTTGGGTTAGTACTTTCAAAAGGCATTGTCTAGAAAATCCTCTGGCTAAGCACAGAGCTGGTGCATCAGATACTATGGCAGAGTAATATTTCTCACACTGTTTTGGTCCTCGAAGTACCTGGAAGAGATGGGATACCTATGTTATTTCAAATGCTTTTGTACAGAAGCCCATAGCCTCTCTGTTTTCAATGACTAAATGCTGACATGTTGAAAAATATCAGACCACCCATGCTATCATTTTGAGCTTTTTTAATACAGAAGCTTATAGTGACAGTGGTGATTTAAGCAAAGTCTCAAGTGTTCTTTAGACTGAGAAGATGTAAACATACAGGGAGGAAAAAGGAGGTACCACTTCCTAGGTGCTCCCCAGAGCAATCCAAAACAATTGTTGCAAGATGTTCTCATCATGTGGTATTAAAATACTAAGCTTGGTATACTCAAGGGATTTTTTTTTTTTTTTTTTTTTTTTTTTTTTTTTTGTCTGTGACAGCCAGTCTCCTGTCCTTGCAAGTCTTTGATTATGGTGTTGTTCTGGGGATTTTTTTCATATTTTGTAAAGTATTTTGCCCATTGCTGATTATTTTCCTTTCATATTTTGGTAATAATGTTGTTAAAATTGTGATGATCTAACAATATGAGCTAGGTGACATTGTCAGGAAGACATGATATCTTTTATTAGACTGAATCATTTGACTGGAAAAAAAAGACATATTTAGGGGCATGCAAGCACATCTTAAGGTCTTAAATAGACAAGCCATTATTTCTCTCAAGATATCTGGACTTTCTCATACCATCACGGCTAGAATATTACTGTCACAAGAGCCAACAAATGGGAAAGTCAAGCTGTTTTACTCTCAGGATCATTTTTATGTATAATGTATAGCTTGAGGGAAGATCCAAAAATGAGACTTAGGTTGATTGTTGATGCTTCAGTTGCAAAATTGCAATTCAGTTTCCTACATATACATACACAGCTAGAAATGCCTAAAATTCATTAAAAACCTCCTTTCTTGATCTGAAAATTCACTGGGTACCTATGAGAACTATCATATCCCAATCAATTACTTTCTACTCTTTCACATTTTCAAGAAAAAGAAACAGTCTTCTAACATGTTACATAAGAGAGTGCAAGCACCCAGCAAATCTTTCATCTGATTCTTAAATCTAAATGACTATAAGGGACCTATGATGCTGTTGAATCTAATTAATGGATTTATAATTATAAAGATAGGTTTACTATGTGGTTGTTGTTTGGTTTTGTTTGGTTTTGTTTGTATAAAAGCTTATTACAACTAGAGAAGACTTCTCAAGATCAGTGAATAGTAGAAATCTATTTTGTATGGTAGTTGTGACTGATGTAAGAGTGATAATAGGAAAAAAAAATAGGGCATTTCTGCCAAACTCAACATGGAGAATTCCTGTTCTGTCTAATGCTCTTAGAAAAAAGGCCTTATGATAGGATTTAATCTGCTTATTAATCAGGATGTAAATATATCGGAGTATTTATTGTGCAGGAAATTGGAACTGTGATGGCTTTTGTTCCATTGGCTTTTTGTTGATATGGTGTCCAGACTGACTACATTTCAAGAAATTGAGGTGACTTCATTGAATACCCTGTTAGTAATTTTGCACTAAATACAAAGTTACAGTTTTGGAAGGTCCTTCAATGGTAATACCAATACATACATATGTATATACACACACACATGCATATATATACACTGTTATCTTTTATCTTTCAAGGTAAGAATGACACTCAAAAGCATGACTATACTAGAATAGATTGAATGCCTGTCTACCCTATATCTTGTCTCAAACAATATCCAGTAACAAACACTGTATTCCTGCTTTAAGTATCTATGGCTCACATACATTTGGAAGCAGGGGTGGTTTGTATTTGAAGTCCAAATGGATTTTCTCTCTGATTAACTTACCTAATCTTACCTTTAGATTCATGTAAACTTTTCCCATCTATAACTTCCCCAAACAAGGAGTTCCACAACTGAATTCTTTGTCAAG
>KL260058.1:34732-70793 GCA_000699545.1 Podiceps cristatus | reverse complement strand
CGGTTACCGTTTGGGTTTAAACCATGACAGTATCTCAGCCCACAAGGTGTCTCTCTCTCTCCGATTCTCCTCCCCATCCCGCTGGGGAGGTGGGGAGTGAGCGAGCGGTTGCACAGTGTTCGGTGACCCGCTGGGGTTAAACCACAAGACAGTGTCTCCTAATGCTGACCAGTTTTTTACAGTGTGTTTTGCTTTTAGATTTCTTTCAAGTTAAAACTTTGAAAGAGTTTGTTTCTTGCTGAGGGAGGAAAAAATGTGAAAGATCTTCCAGATCTGCTCAGTGGGCCTCGGAGGTTGTGATAAGTGTTCCCAGAAATGAAAAGTTTGTTTATTTGCAAGCACAGTGAACACAGAATTGAGATTCAAGCATTGCTAAGCATATTCTTATTTTGCTATTGACTAGTTTTAGTGATCTTTCATGTTTATATTAAATAAATGCTATATTTTGTAAGGAGTTTAATATGCCTTCTTCAAGGCTTTTTCTCTAATTCCTGCATGATATTTTCTCTTAATTTATTTTGAGCAGAAAGAGATACAAAGGACAGAAACTGATCTCGGTGCTGCAGTTTGTTGGATACATCAGTTAACACGCTCAGTGATTTAACCGGGCAGTACTAACATTGTGTTGTATACTGTATAATTAAGTAATATTGTAAAAAGAAAAATGTTCTTGCTCCTCTGTATTTCCTAGAGGAGCCCAGCTCTGAATGATTACAGCAATGTGATCGTAGCCTCCCTACTGCACCAGAACCTTCTTGCGGAGACGTCTTTATACTGAGCAGTTCTGGATGCTTAAAATGTAATGCAACAAGGATTTGGTGGCTTAAGTCCTCCCTGAACAAGAGGGTTTTTTTTGAATCACGCTTTTTGGGTTTATGTACCTCGGTTTTAGAGTGACTATGAAGAGTTTACATTTGGGCTGAATGTTTGCTCTTTGAAAAGGCTGGTGGAGGAGCTTACGATGCATCTCCTCCACCTGCTTCTGTACAGGCCTTCTCCTTTCTCTTCTGTTCTGGTTCTCCCCTCTAGCTCAGCAGTTATCCTGTTGTCTCTGGCTGCATGAGAGCATAAGTTCAAATCTAAGTTTTTAGTACTAAAAAGATAATGTAGAGTACCAGGAGTACTACATGCAACGGAGAATGCATCGGCAACCCAGAAATGTAAGACAGAAAAAGTTACATCGTTATAGCTAGAAACAACACAGAGTATACAAAAGACAGCAAGCAAATAGAGGAGACTGAGGAAGGTGTGGGTGCTGGGTTTTTTGTTTTGTTTTGGTTTTTTTTGTGTTTTTTTTTTTTTTCTCTGTGAAGGCAAGTAAAGAGTCTAAAAATGGGTTAAGAGCAAAAAGCACTATTTTTATTATTACTGTAGGGTAACAGCCCCTAGATTTCTTTTATCTCCTGAGGCTGTCTGAGATTGATCAAAGTAGTTATTGAACTGGTAAACGCTCTCATAATCTATGGGGTTTTTTATTATTTTTTTCAGGAGATGAAGGCTATACTGAAGGTTTAATACTTGCTAGGGAGTTAGTCTCACTGAGAGAGAATATTTATAAAAAGGATAGGATTCCAGGACAAGAGAGAGTAAAACAATTGCAAAAGGAAAAGCAGAACAAAATGGAGAAGTAGAATGGTAATGGAAGAAAAGATTTCCTGCAAATAGACAAGTATCATAGAGAAAACAAGGTAAACATGATATTATTAGACAATGATGGCATTATCATAAAAACATCATGACAAAAGGTAAAACAAAATCATCAGTTCAATAGCTGAAATAGAAATGCTAAAGAAACTGCAGACCCAGAGACCCAGTTGGCCAAACTACGTGTTTATGCCGGGGGGGGGGATAATTTTGATTCTGGATTTTCATGTCCAGTGGATTGCAGTTTGCTTGCTAAGAATTCCAAGATTTTGTTGAAGTGTGTGCCTTCAAGCCTATTCTGCCGAGTTCGGATATCCATAAAGGAACCTTCTTGAGCAAAATCGCTCGATGGGTACCAGAGAGTTAGATTTGGTTTATTAAAAGGTAGGATGTTTTTAGCCAGCCTATTTTACCTGCTGTCATGCTATTCAGAAATTTAGCTTGTGATAAAATGAGAGGTAATGCTTATTAATGTATCAGATGAAGATCATGAGAACCGTCATGAAGAATATGATGTATTAGGATTAAGAATCACCTGAGTTAAACCCTGTCTGCGCCAAGCGTATATGCGTGGTCACAGAGGGAAAACTAGGTACAAAAGACCAGCTTTCTGGTGAAGCTGCTGCTCATTCCTATGAGGTGATTATTGGCCAATATCTTTAGGAATAGTAAAAGAAATGACCTGCTTTTTCCACAAGCAGAAGAAGAAAGGACGCAGTATAGCCAATGGATTGGACAGTGCCGAGGAAGACCTGAGCAGGGTGATGCAAAGGTTAAAACTGAAATGCTGTGTAGATTTACACAACATGGGAGCAAACTCAGGGAGCTTGATTGCTAATGTATCTATCCTGCATGTTTTATCATTTGTTGGGAAAAGGTCTGGAAAAGTATTAAGTGTCAAACACTAGTTTGAGCTGGGTGCTGGAAGGGTCAATTTTTTCCTCCATCCCCCACATGTTATTTTCTTGCACGTTTTTATTTCCTTACTGTTAAAGAAATCGTCTTTCTATAAACTCTGGCTTAAGATTTCTCTAAATAATATTTCCTACCATTATGATCTGTTATGTCCTCAGTATTGAAGAATGGTGTACTATCAAATACTTCTATTGCAAAACTAGTTCCTTAATTGAAGTATTACTGTCTGTCCTGCAGAGGAGACTGCAGCCTTGTTTGGGAGTGCTTGTGCAGAAAAACACATGCAGGTTCATGTTTGACGAGGCATCACAGAACTGCTTTTTGGCCTTAGTCAACCAAGGGAAAAACCAATAACAAAATAAACAAAATAACATTATTACAGTTCTAGAAACTGCAGCAAAATGTTTTTACATGTTTGCTAGGGTGCATTCTTCTCTGAAACAAAGACACACAACATTGACAAAAGATGGTAACGATTGTAGGAGCCATCATTGTAATTTAGGAGCCTCTGCCGTCTAAGAACATGCTATGTGAATCTACATAAAAAGTCGGAGTACGTCCAAAGAGTTTCCCGCTGCCGTATCAATTCAGCCATTTCCTGATAGGAATCTTAATCTCTGCTTTGCAGATGCTACCAAACTGAAAGGAGGCATGAGCAGACTTTTTCAGGTGCTGTGGAGTCACTGTACCAAAGATAGTAAAGGTGAAATGTGAGGGATGATAGGAACTTTCACAAAACCCCACTGAAACTGGCCTGTCTCCAGTGCCTCCGAGAGTGATCTTTTAGTGACTGCATTCCCGGTGGAGGTGGACATGCAATCAGGAACGAAACATAAGTTTTGACCCTTAATCCCGAGGTGTCCATGGCTAAGGGTGTACTGAAAGGAGGTGATGCGGTTTCTCATGGGCCTCCTCAGGCAGAGAGAAATTCTGGATAAGCATAGCTTTGCTGGGGACAACTTCTGGCAAAAGAATACAAGATGATGGCTAAAGGCCTTCTAGGAAGGAGATGTCGCAGGCAGGAGTGGCTGCTGTGATGGGAAAGCAGCTGTGTGGGATACAGTCAATGCTTCCAGAAGATATCCTCCAGGCTGAAGCTATTGCAGGACGAAGAGCAGGTGGGAAGACAAGACATGGATGTTGTTCTGGTGGACTTAATCCATTCTGGAAGGGCAATCCCTCAGTGTAGGGTGAACTACAGCTCACCTCCTCTCAGTAAACAGGTAGGCAGAAACACAGAAAGCATCTCTTCATCTCCCAAATCCTAAAACATCTTGCAAAATAACTTTCTCTTCTAATGCTTGAAATCTAGGTTTCTGCAGGTTAAGAGCATAACAAGATACAACTAAGGACATCTGATTACCAATACGTGTTGAATTAAAATGCTAAATCATAATAAAAATATTTCATGCATTACTGCAGCTTAAGGTCTGTGCCACAAGTGCCTCATTCCTCACCTTTCCAGAAGAGAGGCACTTGGTTTAAAAATTGGAGCCTGCCAGACCTGACTTCTTTCCTGGTGAAAAGAAACGGGTACCATTTTTCAAGGAACCATTAGGGTTTCAGTCTTGGTTGAAATGGGTGCGTTATCTGCTTTGGTGACTGCAATGAAGCTGTGTTCCTGTCATCAGCGATAGCCAGTCCTCCAAAACAGCACATTTATGTAAGTAACGGGCAGCTGACAAGGAACACTGGAAATCTGGTTTCTCTGCTGAAGCTGCCAGGACAGCTGTAGCATGGCAAGGTGCGTTGGGAAGATCTTTCCCCTTCGTGAGTTCTCATAGGCAGCTCTGCCTCCAGGTTACTGTCCCCAAGTAGAGGTTTGAGCCTGTTTAGCTGATGCCACAACAAAGCGAGGGTGACAAATTACACTGCTGCTTATTTAAATGCCTAGCTTCCTTCTTTTAGCAAGGAAAGTTGCTGATAACTAAGCAGCTTCCAGCAACGATGCCTAGTAGCTGTTCAAATTCAGAACCAATCACACCCCCCTTGTAAGCGAATGTTTGCCCTGGCCTGGTTGTAGCTGCAAACTTAACATGGAGGTGAAGAGCGCAGAGAGCCAAAGTCGGGAATGGCTCAGCTCTTGCCCGTGGCTGTCCCGGGGTGGTTACCGCCAACGGGGAGGATTGCTGAAGCCACGCTGCTTCTGCAGTGACTTCTCACGCTGCCCCCACCGCAGGCAGGGAGAGGGTGCTTGGGGGGTTTCAAAGCAGAGCCTGGAGCCACGCAGCGGCAGAGTGTGACGGCTGTGGAGGATGCCTCACCTATGGCCCAGAGGGAGGTAAGGCTGTGTAAGTGATCCGTCGGTGTTTACAAACTGCTTAAAGTTAGGGCCTAATCAGAGAGCAACGTGTTTCTGTTAAAGAAGGGTTTCCTGGATTATGTTTGGTTTTGGTGGGGTTTTTTAACATGATTTCCAAAAAGAATGTAGAAAGCAGGTGTTGAAATAACCCCCATGCCGCAGCCAGTACTCGGGCAGTCCACATTCACCAGAAGGAAGTCTCTGTTGTCCCGCAAAAGAGCCGCACCTTTAGGTGCTAACCTGCAATTAAGTGGAAAGGTGAAGTTCCAAGGAAATGCTAAAACCTGAGTTAGTGATATCTTAAAGCTGTTGCTATGATCCGGGAAACTCTTCGATGCAGCGGTCTGTGGGGTTTTTTTTTTGTTTGTTCCTTTTCTTGTTTTCCCCAAAGAGCCATAGTAATGTGGTGCTATGAAGTGCATGAGTATCAGCTGGTGTAACACAGGACTGAGTAAGAAGCTGTGGATCGGAATAAGAAATTTCTTATATCAGTCTTATTACTGTGTGGGCAACTGCTTCTCCTTTGTTCGTGCCTCTCTTTCAGCTATGCAGATTACAGTAGTAGTTTTTTTTTTTTCTTTTCTCCAATACAACCGATCTGTATGCTAAAGGAAGAGGCACTTGAACGTGTGCCTAAAAATGAACTTACTTTAGAACTTGAAAGCAGGTGTTGGCATTCCCATAGAGCCCTGAAAGACCAGTTGGTTACCTGTGGGAAAGGGGGCTCTTCCCATAAGTGCTGTAGTCTACGGACTTGTGCTGCTCTAGAACAGTGAGTAATGGTGCTGCTGGACTGAAAGTGTCAGGTAAGGGGGGTTTTATTATTGTATTTCCTATGTAAATTGAAAGCTAGAGACTTTTGCAGGCTGACACAGTACAGCAGAGTAAAAAAAAATAGGATTAGAATCTAAATCTTCTAAAGGCCTTATTTTTAAACTAATTCTGGTTTATTAACCTGTTTCAAATTTCTGTTATCTCAAAGCTCTTTCTATAAAAGTACAGATGTATCAGAATCATGGTGGCTTAATAAGTGACCCTCTGAAAAAGAAGGTATTTGGATCAAGTAAAATATTTTATATTGGTCTTGGCTATTTGCATTTCTGCAAATGTTCTAGTAATTACCATTCATGAGCAGACATTATTAATCAAAGACTTGACTATGTTTTCTTTACAAAAAAAAAACCCTCAAACCTTCATTTTAAGGTTAAGTAATTGCTACCAGTTATTCACTCAGCCACCGTAGTACTGGAGATGACAGAGGCTGGGTTTTTTTGCTGTGCAGAGTAAGAATAGTTTTTTCCGATGCGTTTTCCAGCTGCTTTCATAAAATATCAACTCCAATCAAAAGACTTCCTACCACATAATTTATGTCAGATTAATATTACTATGTACATGTAATTCTTGTCTTCCATAAGCTAGCTATTTTCATCATAAAATGAGGAGGTTTCTTGTGGAAGTCAGTATTTTTAATGAGTTGTTGGCACTATTCTTTCATGTTGCACTGAGTACAGTCACACACGTGTAGATGCTGCCGTTAAGGTCTCCCCAGACCGTCACTATTCTGCTTCTGCGTGGGCACGTCCAAATTCTGTGATGCCAGAGTCATGGCTCAGGCTCAACTCTGGTGATGCTTCCTAAAAACCCGTGTTTCTCTGCCCAGTTTTGCAGCTTGGTTCAATCCAGAAAGTGTTCTTAGAAGAGGTAGGATCCATAATGATCAATGAGAACTTTTAAGAATCTGATTTTTTTTTTTTTTTCTCCCTGATTTTTATTGGCTGACCTTGTTGTAGAGGTTCCTTACAGACCCTGGGCTGTGGAGCGACACGTGGTGTTGCAGTAATGATGTGAGGGCAGGCTCTGTATCATCTTCCCTTTGTGGGAAAGACTGAGTAGCACCTATCAGCATCTGCCTCTGGGAGAGGTTTCACGGGCCACAGCTCAGGCACTGCCAAACGAGTGCGGTAATGGCATCATCTCCTTGAATTTTTGCTAAGATCTGGGGATGACTGAGTTGTGCAGCTCCACTGACCATAAAAACCACCACGATGCTTGGATTGCCAGCTTCATCAAACTGCTAGTGTCTCGAGTGGGAGACTCTTAGGCTGTTTATTTGAGCTGCTGTCTGAAAGGACGGGAGCCTGTGAGTGCCTGTTTAGTTCGACTGAGGCAGGTGGTTGTGGCAGAGGGAGGATTAAGCTCTGATGTGCCTATGTGCATGGGCGCTGCTTTGGATCTTGCTGTCAGGGCTGAATCCGTGCTGATAGTCAGAGGAGCTCACGTTGCTTGAAAAAACAAGCCCCTGGATGGGGAGGAATGAAAAAAGTAAACCAGAAACTTTCATAATATGATGCCATAAACTGCATTCCTTAGGATTACCATGTTTTCCTTCAAACAAATTATCTTAGAAAAATCAGTTAGAGTTGTTCCAGAGCTATGTCCTGTCTTATTAATGTTTGAAGAAAGAGATTCAAAGAGTAAAATAAAAAAAAAAAAGTCAGTTTTATGAAACAACAGGGAGTTTTATTAAGATATTTTATTACGTGTCTCTGTAAAGAATAGACCAACGACCGTATAAAAGCTTACAAGGATGGTTAACCTTCAACACTATAAATGTGTTAACGTGACAGAAGAGGATCACAATTTTGCATCTTTATTGACTTTTACAGAGTGAAAGGAGAAAGGTCTCAACTATGACATGCCAATGACGATCTTTGACAGGAGACTTGAACAATTGCTTTAAATCCTTTATTTATTTATTTATTTTTTAAGCAAGTCAATAACCCTGACTTGCAGAGTTAGGAGTGAAAAATACATTAGCACCATCATGTTAGTCTTTTACACTTCCCTAATTTTAGTGGTCTTGACCAGCAATGACAGGAAAGTAGAGAAGCACCTTTGATAACAGAATACAATCCAACAATAAAATTTTGGTGACTACTGACATTAAGGTATTAAACTCTTACAATACACTGTACTTTTTCCACAGCTAATCAGTACAGAAATAGACAATTTTGTACCAAATGTTCCACTGAATTGACTGATAGGTCCAATGTGTTTTGATTGGTGTGGTGTGGTTTTGTTTTTTTTTTGGTCTGACTCATCAGACACATCCCAGTTTCTATCCGTGTTGAGGTAGTTGAAACAGGGAGGTCTTTCTAGCTTTATGGACTGCATCTTAAAGAAGGGTAAACTTTGGTACTGGGAGCAATCAGTGCTTTGTAAATTGGCTAACATTCAACTAATAGAACACAGTGTTGTTTTATTAAGTGTTGAAGTTGTATTATAGCACCACGGAGACATGTTTTGAAGATGGAATTTTGTAAAAATAGAGCAAAAAAGCATTTTTACTGTACTTTGTGTAATAGCGAAAAAAATAACCCTTGATATCAAATTTTTTCCCCCAGAAATTTTGTTAATAAATAACTGGGATACAGACGGTCACCTGTACTAGCTGACAAGGCTAAAACAAAGGAGCACAGTTGGAGTGTGAATCTGTTTGCTGGGGTTTCAGAAAGAGCAGGATCTTTGATTTATAAGAAGCAGACCGGGCCAATGTCCACGCCAAATTCCTGATCAGGACCGCCAATATCCATGGGTGCAATGTCAACCACAGGCAACCTCATTGTCTTGCGCGTTCTGTATTCAAAGACTGTTTTACCCCATTCACCAGTGTGTTTCTGGGAAGTTAAAAAGAAAAGGAAACAACAAAAAAGTTAGAGAAATCAGTGCTGGGCTATGTGAAAGTTACCTTACAGCTTACGGGGTTTCATATTTTCTCTTTCCATATTAATGTGTCCTTCTCAACACCATGAGAACCGGTTGCAGTCTCTCTAGAAATGAACATGGCATTCTTCATTTCTGGACCTCTGAGGTGAGGTCTTGCGGGGTTGTAGACCTCATGGCTCAGGAGCGATGGGATCCCTGATAGACAGTAGAGCACCAGTCTGGAGTGGTGCCAGCACCCTGACTTAGGACTGATGGTGCTCTGCCTGCTGGGGCGGTGCAAACGGCTACTCTGTTTGGAAAGTGGTTTTGGCCTCAGGAAGAAGTGACAGCAGTAAGGAGGTAGCTCTTTACATTCTTGTTCAAGAAATGGCCGCAAAGCAGGTCTGTTCATGCATCCTTAAACGGCAGGTTTGCCACATATGTCAGTGTTTGCTGTGTCTTTTTGGACCTTAAACAGCAGGAGGGAGAAATGTTGGATGGTGTTATGGTGGTTTGTATTTGTTACTGAAAAGGCTGCAACTGCTCATAGACCTGCCTGAGCACGGATGTTACTGCTCTTCTCCGGTACTTTCTGCTGCAGTGAGCAAGGCACAGTGAAGCAATGTTGCATCTGCAAAATGACTGTGTTTGCCCCACCCCATAATTATAGCCCATGGCTTGAATCAGCTAGCCTTGACTTTTTTTGTATGACTTAAGATAATTCCTAGTAATCTTAGTTTTAGAATTGACATGGATGGATCAAAACTTCATCGCTATGACCTCACCAACTTTGACTCTAAAGAAAGGGGATACTTGTAAAGCACAGATTTAAACGGGAGGGCACCTCCCTTTCTACAGTTGCCACAGAGGTGATGCTTCTGGTGTACAGGATCTAAAGTTCCCTAATTAGGTGTAACTGTGTCAGGCAAAGCTCTCTCTTCCTTTATTACATGCCTAGTTCTCTACAGGGAATCATTTATTAAACTACCATAGTAAAGTCTTGTTTACTTACAGTACAGCCGTCTTCCAGAACAGCATACGTGAATTTGCTGTTTCCTTCAGCCTTGATCTCACTTTCCACAGAGCTCATCAGTTTCAGAGCTTTTTTAACATTTCCACTGGCTTGATCCATGTAGGCAATGCTGTTCTTGCAGTGGTAGGTGATGTTCTGGGAGGCGCGGCTCGAGAGGATGCGCAGGAAGGCCAGCTGAACTTCTGAGACGTCCTCTGGAAGCTCAGGATCTCCATAGCTGAACTGCAGAGCACAACAGGTAAGCAACAGTTTTTGTTTAATCGTGTCTAGGGACAGTCCCTATAGGTATTATTTCACTCACTAAGTGTTTAAACTTAGTTTAATTTTGGGATTATTTATTATTACATTGCGATGTATGTGAGTACAATATGCGTCCTACCTTTTGGGCTGTTAACAGTGGTAGTTTCTTACCTGGAAGCCTCCATTCATAGATTCTCCAAACCAGATGTGCTTCCTTCCGCTGCTTTCACTGGTCCACCAGTTTTTCCTTGGCACAGCGCGGGGGTTAGCACTGAGGCATGTCTCACCCGTTTCCATATTACAGTACACTTTAATGGCATCCATCTTGCAGCCTTGGTTAGGATCAATCCAGTACTCTCCTAGAGGAAAAAAAAAAACCAAAACAAAAACCCAAACAAAACCATTAAGGGGCTTAATATATTTGAAGAAGAGTCTGACTGCATGGTGGTCAAGCTTATTTCTACGCCAGATTCCTGAGCCAAATCAGGAAGCATATTAATTTTGACAGAAGAGATGCCACAGAAAATAAGGTGATGTAAAAATACACTGAGTTTGTGTGAATATTGTAATCTGACTGACATTTGAAATAAATATAGAACTTACACTTGTGGAGTTTTTCCATAAAATTATTTAAACGAATGTTCACTCAAACTGAAAGAAGTGTAGCTGAAGTCGGTGTATATACTGTGTAAATGCAAGCTTAAAATTATTATTACATTTATCGTCTTTATCATGTCACTTGTTTAAAAAAAAAACCCCACAAATATTTAGAGCAGGTCTTTGCATTTAAATACTCAAAGACAATAGCATTCATGACAAAAATCAAGATCTGCTACCATTGGTGAAAATAAGAAGCTAACATACCACTCTTGAGCTCGGGATGGCAGAATTTCAGATCTCTGCAGTTACGAGCTGGATTCTTCCGTGACCCATCAGGACTAATGATGTTTTCAATCTGGTGGTTAATTGATTTCATTGAAGATATGATGTCACCCAGATTGATATCATTTTCTTTGGGCTCGTCTCGATACTCATACCCATAGCCCACTGGACCTTTTTCACCAGCACCCAGGGAAGCCACACCACCACAACATGGACCAGGAGGACCAGAAGGACCAGGAAGACCAGGCTGGCCTGGTGGGCCCTGAAAAAGTAGCAAACATAGCACTTGAGCAGAGATCACAGGTTAAAGCTAAAAGTCTGTGTGGGCCCTAATCTTAAAAAATGAGAATTCTCACATAAACATTTAATTTACTTATTCATTAAATAATGGCACTTGCTATGTATAAGTATCTGTTAGACTTCCCAGGCCTTTATTTTCCTAAAATTGTAATTTTCTTTTCCCAATTTTGTCAGGCTGTGACTGTCCTCCTTCTGTCTGGGCTCTGAGAAGGAGGAGGAACCCTTTCCACCAAAATCCAGAGAACGACCCTTTCTTGGCTCTGACTATGCCAGAGACCTTTGCAGTGCTGGCCTCTCTAGAGGAGTTTAGGAAACCCGTTTTGTAGCTTCCAAGACACAAAGGGAGTCTGCTCTGAAGGGAAGAGGAAATCCCGCCTTCCTGCTCTGCACAGAAAAGTCAATGATTATCCGAGACTAATACAAGGCCCGGTGCATCGATAGTTACACTGGACTACAACCGATCCGTGTGGTTTTGGATTTAGCCTTGATAGCTACGTCCCTCCTGCCACAAACTCTGTCTGTGAAGTACAGGATTTTCTGAGGGAGGAGTTTAAATGGGAGGGCACCCTATGTGTCACGAATAATCCCTTGGTTTGTTTGAGCGTGCACAGTTTACTTACTGCAGGGCCACTTTCACCTCTGTTGCCGCGAGGGCCAGGAGGACCAATGGGACCTGGATAGCCACTTCTACCATCTTTTCCAGGCGGCCCAGCTGGTCCTGCGGGACCCTAGAACAGTGTTGAACACAAATAATATGGTCAAAATAGTTTACCAGATAATCTCAAATTCAGAAATACTTTATGAGAGATTTCAAAGATTTCGGTACAATTTCTCAGGTGTCTGTCTTCAGCTATTGCCTGGTAAGATGGCCTTCCAGTTACAGTAAGTAAGGAGTTTTTCTTACCCTTGCACCTGAAGCTCCTGGACTTCCAATTGCTCCTTGTGGACCCAAGGGACCCTATGAAGAAAAGACAAGTAAGTCATACACCACCCAGTAATGTTTTTTAACTAGCTGGTTGTACCTTAACTAGAGACACTGAAACATCTTCCATGAAATAATACACCCTTATAAAAAGCCTACGTCAAATAAAGAATGGTTCCCATTCTTTAACCAGAAAAAGTTACCAAATGTTCTCTATATGAAAAAAAATGTTAGTCATGCAATATCATGCAAAATGCAAGAAAGCCAACAACTGACATCATTGAGCTTTGGTTGAATAGCTATAGGCTCAAAATGCTGTGTATTACCATAAAATCATAATGCCAGTACCATTATTTAAACAATTTGACACACATTCATCTTTTCAAATGCATTTAAAAAATTGCTGTTTATACACCACAAAGAACTGCACCATATGTTTAAAAATTATTCATCATCTTGCTGTAAATAAAAATTTATCAGACTTTTTTTTTTTTTTTTTTTTTTTTAATTCGTAAGTGAGACAGCAGGTTATATTGTGGTGTTAAATAGGTTGGTATTGGTGGCATTTATCATTAACACTTCCATGTTTTTGCTATCATTGGTAGATTATCTAGGTGAGTTTTGGTTCCTTGATTCTCATTTTTATCATGAGTGCAAGAATTGTTTCCAGTATAAATTCCTCTTAATTTTTTTACCTGTCATAAACACCTAGGGCATGCCTGCCTAGTACCCTTCAGTTATTGCAGCCATTAAGAACTGTTCAAAATGGTAATGCACGTTTACAGCTCAGTAGTTTACAAAGTTTACAGTTTCATGCCCATTTTGCCCTACTATGAATTGCTGCAAAGGATGCATGATGGAAGAGAGGTATTTGGTCTCTGAGTAGCTTTTTTGTGGACTTAGATGTCTGTCTAGCAGAGATTTCTAATAGACCAATATTTCAACCCCTATCTCTATCCTTTACGATGTAATCAGGAATAGCCTAGATAAAGGAACAGGCAAAGTGTTTATTTCAAGCAAAAAGGCAGACATGTAGCTGAAAGGGATTTTAGCAAACCCAGCTTTAGCTCCTAGCAGCTTCTTCCAGTTCTTCATTAACATTTATTTCAGGTTGATTCAGAGAATCAAGACTTTTGAACACCTTAGACAATCAAATTGCACAGGTTCTTTATACTTACTTTCTTTCTTTCCTCAGTAAATTAGTTAAGGCCACCTAGTTACTTGGGACCCAAACCACAGGAACTCAGGACAGCTGTAATTCCCAGACCAATGCAAAATACTCACAGGAGGACCTGGGAGACCGGGGCCACCAGGAAATCCTCTATGACCCTTTATGCCGTTGCTGCCTCTTTCACCAGTTTCACCCTTATCACCACGGGGACCTTGAGGACCCTTTAAGAGTAGATTTGCAATAAAAGGAATATATAAATAAATGAAGAAAAAAAATGCCCAAGTAACAGGAAATAGTGAATGTATGATGTCACAAATACTCTAAATATGACTTACAGCAGGACCTCGAGCACCAGCAGGACCAGCAGAGCCAGGAGGGCCAGGTGGACCCTGTGACACAGTAAGAATAAGATGGCATGGAGGTGACTAGACTGCCTTTTTATTTCCAGATATAAGCAGTATGTTCAAAGCCAGCAGCTGTTTTGAAACGAGGGAAAGCTTCACACATACGCACTATATAATCAGCAAGAATTTTGGTCAGTTCCTTTTTCTACCAATGCTAGCCTTAGTCAGCTGCTTGTAGGCACGGATACATGCCACGTGCACTGGACCCCTTCTTCGTTTTGTGAGGTGCTCAGTGCTCAAGCTGGGCTGGTGTCAGCACTTCTCAGAAATAACTTGAAGACTTCCCAAGTTACTCCCTTAGTTTAAATAAATAAATAACATTGCTTATGTGGCATGAGCACCAGATGGGATGGCAATTAAGATAGGGCCTGGTGGGATGATGTACTTTTTGGCATCCGAAGGATGAGTTGGATTTTGAGCTTAGTTTATAAACAGTTGTCAGGAACATAAACTGTGATGTCTTTGTCCTTGATATTCTTACAAAAGAGGTCCTCAATGCCAAGAAATTATGACAGTAACAAACATATATGACTTTTCCAAACTTCTACTTTATTACAGCATGAAACGGACTTTGCATAGGAAAGGTACATAAAGAAGCAGTGAGCTCTTTACTTTGGTCTTACCTGAAAACCTCTTTCACCAGCTTTTCCGGGTGCACCGTTGTTACCTGCTGGTCCAGGGTGACCAGGAGGTCCTGGAGGGCCAGGAGAGCCATTTTCACCACGGTCACCCTGCAGATGGTCACAGTTGACAGGATAAGAAGTTTAATGTAAAGGGTATACTCAGTGGAGCATAATAGATTCAAGGAACAAGTTACATAGCACAGAACGAGCTACATCTATTGTCATCTCTACATAACATTTATTTGGCAAGCTAAAGATACTGGTGATTCCTTACTTTGCCTCCTGGGGATCCATCTCGTCCAGGTGAGCCATCTGAGCCAGGGTTACCCTGGAAAAAGTGGTACAGTTTGTTCATAAGCTGGATGATGAATAGACAGCTTGTTTTCTCGTAAACTTAAATAATGCTCATCAAAGAAAGAGAAAGTTTTCAAGAAGGAAGAGTTCCTGGAGGTGGAGGGACCCATACTAGATCTGTCAGACTTGTGTTATTTTGTAGGCGTACAGGCAGCGCAGTCTCTTGCTCGGTTCCAGGTGGGACAGAGACATGGTCCGCAGGTAGCAAAAGGTACAGCAGAGACAGCAGCCTACACCACCTGACATGAGGATGTAATCTACCCAGGCCCTTGTGCATCAGGCGCTTGAGGGGGGCTTTGGGAACCTTAAAGCATACTGAGTCCCCAAGTCTCGGGTTTTTGTAACTCACAAGCTAGCAGGAAGGTCTAACACATCCACTCACGTCTCTTCCAGGCTCTCCAGGTAAGCCTCTTTGTCCAATAGGACCTTGTGGACCAGGAGCACCGCGTTCTCCCGGGACACCATTGGTGCCTGGTTTACCATCTTCGCCCTGAACAAAAAGGGAGAGGATTTTGTTGCACATAATGTACTTACGCAATACACATCTTTAATCAAATATGTAGTGATTACGACAGAGACCTAATAAAGTGAAGGGCCAGTGTGACTTTGGTGATTGTCAATGCTCAAAATAAGAAAAACTTGGCCAAACTGTTTTCTTTTCATTGCTAGTAATACATATGCAGGGCCATTGAAGCCAAGGAACATTCCTTATTGTTTTGTCAACTGAGAAATACTAAATACTTGTCTTGGATGCCCAAAAGGAATAGCCAAAGCATTTAGCAAAAAAATGCTGGTCTATCGCACTATTAGCAATACAATACAAACCAGGCCTCACACCACCTTTTCTGGAGGGAGGTGAAAGCATTTTCCTGTTTGGGTCATAATACTTAAGTAAGAAACATATGGAGAATTAAGCAAAGATAAACAGCTTGAGGTAGGTGAAACTATGACTCAATTTTTGCCTCAAGGAGGGTTTATAGCCCACTGCTGTCCTTAGGTAGGTGAAGCTAGTTATATACTTCTAGATAATCTGATCCAGGAATCTTGGTAATAGAGATTAACACCACCTCACATCTCACAGCTGCTTGTTACCGGACACTTTAAAGCCTGATCTTACAGGTGTAAACAAAAAAACCATCTGGAAGATCACAGATGTAAACAAAACAGCCGTAAATTCTGTATTCTCTGGACTAAAAAGACAACATATTCATTACTTTTTGTAACACAGAGCTATTTTTAGCAGGTGGATTAGCTGCGTTAGCTGTGAGGCAATCGCTGCAGTGAATGCACTCTCACCTTGGAACCAGCCATACCAGGAGGACCGCTCGGGCCACGCAGACCTGGCAAACCCGTGTTACCCCGGCCACCAACGATGCCTTGAGGACCTGGTTCTCCTGGTGCCCCCTGTTCAGGAAAAGGTCAGATCAGTCTTATTCTTGACAAACATAATCCTCGTCAGTCAGCGTAAAAGTTCCCCTGTCTGGACGTGTACGTACCCTTTCTCCTCGTGCGCCTGGTGGCCCTTTTTCACCTGGTGAGCCGGGCTCACCTCTTGTTCCAGCAGGTCCCGGGCTGCCAGGAGAACCAGAGCTACCAGGGGGTCCAGGAGGCCCGTCCTTGCCTGCAGGCCCTGCATTACCAGGGGGACCTGGACTACCCTAAAAAGAAATGAATAGAGAGGACTGTGAGCTGTGTTATCTGAAACAGTAGCACACACTTACCGGTGTTGATCTTTCCTCGTGAAAGCCAACCAGACTTGATTCATTGCCTGAAGGTGGATTTGGGGTCCAACCTCTATGCACCCTAATCCGATCTGGTCTTACAAAGAGAATCCTTTTGCCTACCACTTTCAAAACTTATTTTTTTTTTTTCTCCCTACTGTCTGGACATACAATGTGCACAACACAATACTTGCACATTTTGGGTGGCCAGTGTTTGTAATGCATTCAACACAGGATACACACAGTTTCTCACCAGGGCTCTGGCACAGAGCTTTGAAATAGGTGCAGACCCCACTGATTTCTTGAATCTCTCATGCCAGATACCTTTAAGGTGGTGGTTCGGACATGTGCAGAATGAAATGTCTTTCCTTAAAACTCTTAGCTTAGCCAATCAATGGAAATAGTACCTTAATTAAAATCGTATTTTTTATTTTTATTCAGCAATATTTTAAGTTACATCTATCTGTAACTATAAGACTGAAAATAGACATCTGTTTACTCAAATAGAAAAGTTTTCTTAATTTTTTGCCTCACTTAACATACACCAAAGGATAACTTATAATTTTGATTTTAAAATGGGTAAATGTACATACAGGTTTATACAGTTTCATTTATTAATGTATGTCCAAATATACCCACAAGGTAAGAATAAAAGAAAAGGGGGATAAGACAACTTACATTGTTACCAGGGGGACCAGGTAGACCACGACCACCAGGGAAACCAGCAGCACCCTATAAGAGATCAGTACTTTTAGTTGTCATTTTCTGAAGATCAGAAAAACACGAACAAGTTGATTTCTATGCAGCAGCTGACTTTGAATTATATTTAGCTGTTTTGCTTAAAATCTGAATTAAATGTCCTGGAACTGAAGAAGTAGTTCACTTTTTTGTTTTTTTTTTAATTTATCTTTAAAAATTTATCTATCTATTTGTTTGTTAATAAACAAGGGAAGGTCCCATAGGTTCCCCAAAGGTGAACTAAGGGGCTCTGAGAAATGTGGCAAAGATGGCATGTAAATCAAATAACTGTTAAGATAAGCCATTTTATAGCTTCAGGTCATTGTCACAAAAGCTATTTTGGCACCTTACTTATATTAAAATCACTGTAATCCAGATCACTAAACACCTCAACTTTTATTACTCCTCCTGGAACACTTTTATTATTCTTGAACTGCAGTTATTAAAATCACTGAAGGTCTTGTTTTGCATTTACATCACATTTGTTGTAATAGATACAGTCATTTATCAGTGACTAAGTCAAAGAGATACTCACAGGACCTCCAGGAGATCCACGTTCTCCTTTTATTCCTTGGGGACCAGGTGGACCCTACGTGGAAGGAAATAGATAAAGCAAATGATTTGATATATAGATTAAAATTCTAGGAAATGTCATAGTTTCAGGCAGTCCAAATGCTGGCACTTGGGCCCAGCCACCTTGAGGCTGAGGGGGAACTGAAGAAAACTCTCTTTGTAGCGATAAGAAACAGCAAGAACTTACTGGTGCACCAGGACCACCTTGTGGACCTGCAGCTCCAGGGGGTCCAGCCTCTCCTCTTAGACCAGGTGGGCCTCTTTCTCCTTTCCCACCAGGTTCCCCATTTTGGCCCTGTAAAAATTTATATTGATATATTACAACTCAAAAAAATGCAGGTGATATATCGCTGTGATGAGAAAAACCCTATCCAGATACTCTTCTGAAGGAAATTTAAATATTACTTTAAATGCAAATGCAGTTCAACTCTATTGGTCTACCAGTACAGGAAGGGAAGGCTAAAGGAATGTTGCTCTATGCGTGACTGAATACAGAAGAGTAGCAAATTAATCAAATGTATGTAGCAGATCTGTATATTAAAGGGGTTAGAGCAAGCCTTTCTGAGATGTGGATGAACTTAGAAAAACTAAAAACATTCCATTGCTTTTAGGCATTTATACTTACTGGAGCACCAGGGAAGCCAGCAGGTCCCGGAAGACCTTGTTCTCCTCGTTCACCCTGTGGAAAACAACATGTCAGTGATGGAAGATGTTAAAAAGACAGGCTTTGCTTTACGAGTTATAAAATACTCCCATGAAAACCGCTGAAGTTTCTTTGTCTTACCAGCCTCTGGAGGAAAAAAACCAAACCCAAACCAAAAGTTGCTCCTGAGCTCTAAAAACAACTATTCAGGAATTATCCAAGAATTATCTAAAGTGTGACAAACTGATCTCGGTTACACTTGTATAAACCCTGAGCACAGGCCATGGTGTTCCCCAGATCCAACTGAGATCCAAGTGTGCTGTTTTATCAATCTCAAATATAAGAGTATTTTAACAAATTTACTTAACTGTAAGACCCTGACCTGTCAGCACAGCCCTCCAACCCCTTTACAGTGTTAAAAGCACCGACTTTTCCGAAGTCCCGAGCACCTGTAAATCCCAAGAAGCAACAGGAGCCAAATGTGCTTAGTTTATTTTGACCTCAAGCCACCTGTGTTCTTGATAGGGTAGGTGCAACACGGGTGTCTCTACTACGCTAGAGCAGCCATGGTACAGGTATACCGGAAGAACAGCGCTATCACTTACAGGACCACCGCGGGAGCCCATGGGGCCTGGGGCACCTGCTGGGCCAGTCTCTCCCTGTAAGGAAGAAGAATGATGACCAGGGGTTGGTGTTCTCCCCATCCAACAGCCACCTGTGTGGCTGTTCACACTATCAAACATCAGTACGGAGGGTGCTTCACCTTATCTCCAGGCGGGCCGGCAGGACCAGGAGGACCAATGGGGCCCACGTTACCCTAAAAAATGAGACAACAGTATATTTTGTATAGGACAACGTTCATTCCTCTATTATGATCAATAGCATTTAGGTTTCAGTGTAAACAGGTTGCTAAAGATACTTAAATAGAAGTCAGTCTACAAGGCCAGGTGTTGTTGCACACTACATTTGAGTGACACCCTGAGATCACACCATTTTGCAACGTGAGAGATCTCCAATTTATTTGGCTTTTTTTTTTTTTTTTTTTCTTTTTCCCACTCTACCATCTAAACCTAATCCAAATATAACTTGAATTTAACAGGTCTCCTTCAATGGTAGGCAATAAGTTATCCATTGCTCTAACTTTTCACAGACAATTGGTCCATATTTCTTCAGTACATGTTCAGTATCTCTTGACTAGCTCCCTGGATTTTTTTCCTTCTTGAGAATTTAATGCATACCTGATGGTTTGAAGTACATTTTTTACATTTCCTCCAACTCCTACAAGCTGCATTTTTATATTCGTCATCCCTCATTATTTTGATGTATATACTGCTTATATGTACTCATTAAATATATGTATATATTTCAAGTGTCTATTTTATGTGTATATGCTATATAGATGTATAAATATATCATATACAGTAACCTGTAGAAGTAGTCTGTATAAGAACACTTACTATTATCATGATGTCTTTTTGTGCTTAATTACAACCAGTGTTTTCCTCATCAGTTGGCTAGATTTAAGAAGTCAGTAACAATTTTCTCTACTTTTCCATTGGTGCTTTCCCTCCAAAATATTGTTCCAATTAATTGGAATCTTCTGCTTGCAATAAGAAAAATCTATTAAATCTACCCAAGCAGCTGTAATCACAAAAACTAGTATTAAGTGTAATGTAGTTTACAAAACCAGATTTGCACTTGCAGAAGGAAATACAATGGGACTAGTTCACTTCTAGACAGTCTTTGTTCCCTGTAAGTAAGTTTACTCATGTTCTAAGTGTAGGCTATGTGGAGCTAATTGATATACTGTTAGATGTTTAAAGACTACTCACTCTCTCTCCTCTTGCACCAGGAATACCATCAGCACCTTTGCCACCAGGTTCTCCCTAGCAAGACGAAGACGTAAAAAGCATAAGCAAAAAGCACACATAGGAGAAGCACAAGGGGTGCGGGGGGAGGAGAGAATTCAAACATTACTGAGGAGAGGATCTCGTACTGAGGGTATATCAATAAGCAGATTTCTTTACTGTGATTATACAAATCTAAAGTTGTGGATGACATTCTGCCCAGTATTCAGCATTAGATACTGAATACTTTTTGATGGGAAAAAAAGAAACAAATTGATTCAAAATGGAGTCTATGCCAAACTGTTTGCCCAGGGTATCAGCTATTCTCATTGTTTATGAATTAGCTACATTAGAACTGTTTTGAGGTACCCCAAGAGATCAAGCACAGCAAAGAGCTGGCATATATTAAATCAGGTGAAAAATCCTGTATTTTGTAACAGAGGACCCATATCAATCACACTGCTAAATCAACAAACAGTACTGCTCCACAGCCAGCACCTCTGAAATCCGGCCAGAAGTGAAGATGTGGCCAGGCCCAGTGCCTTGCTGGAAGCTAACACTAAATTAGCATCAAAGTGGCAGAGTGGGGGTGTGTTACCTTATCCCCTTTTGGTCCGGGACTTCCAGAAGCTCCTCTTTCTCCTGGCATTCCCTGTAAGCCAGGCAGCCCTGTGCCTCCAGGGGCACCAGGTGGTCCAGGAGGACCCTAAAGAGTAACAAAAAAATAAAATAATTAGGGGGGGGGGAAGTAACCTGAATGCTAGACATAATAGCAGGAGAGCAAGCAAATCCATGGGTACCTTGGCACCTTCTGAGCCAGCAGGACCTGGGCCGCCTCTTGTTCCAGGAGGTCCTGGAGGACCCTGTGCACCACGTTCACCTGGGATACCATTTTCACCCTGTGACAAAGAAATAATGCATTATTCTTCATTTTCAGGTTCACAGTTTGCTCATTCATGTCATTACAGACATGTTGCTGTATGACTTACCTTAGGGCCTGGGAATCCGGGTCCTCCAATATCACCTTTTGGCCCCTGTTTATGCAAAAATAAATGCAAGTTATACATTGTACTTGACTTAGTAAACCTGCATTGTGGTTGGCACCCTGTTTCTCTCATCTTTTATCCCTAAAATCAGACTTCTCTGCTCTGCAGAGTGCTGGTAGCTGTCTGAATTTGGAAACGTAATATAGGAAGAATGTCTCGTGTATTTTTTGTTACTTAGAAAAACGGATTTACTAACTTACTGGTTCTCCAGGCTTTCCATTCTCTCCAGCTGGCCCTGGTCCACCAGGCAATCCCTGTATGAAGGAACAGTATTATCATCCATATTACATATAATACATATAAATAGATAAATTAGGCATTTTCCTATCTAGCAAATTTTTTGACACAAAGATGTGTACCCAGGTCATTCCAATCCTTGACAAAGGAGGAGCTGCTAATTTGATAGCTAGAGGTTTTATGTGACATAATCTACCAAGCTAGCCATCTGGTTTCCAACTATGAAATAATAGTAAGCAATAACTTTTGTCAAGTGGCTGATCTGTCTTTCTTCAAAATATCATGATGTGCAGCCTAATAAAACTGGTTTCAGATGCCTTTTTTTTTTTTTTCTTTTGTGTGTTAAACTATTTAAAATAATCAGAAACCAATAAAAACCTGGAGGCCAGGTGGACCTGCTGGTCCTGTTTCTCCTCTCTCCCCAGAAGCACCCTAGAATCAAACAAAAAGAGAAGAGAGAGAGAGAGAAAAAAAATTGTCTGAGAACATTTCAACATATAAACAAACACCTCCACACCACCTCTAATCTATGCCTCCTTATCGTGATCTGATGATAACGTTGCACAATCCAGAAGACTAATGTATCTTGGTGTTCTGGTATTTGCTCTTTTCACTCCAACCATTAGATGTAATTCAGCAGACAGATTTATATTTGATACTAGTCTGAAATGCTACAAATGTTGAAGGGAGCAATAAGAGGCTTCAACTCGAAAAGGTGGTAGATCCCCAAGAGCTCTATATTGACTTTTTATTTCAACTTATACCAGGCATAGATGACTGAGGTTTCTCCTAACAAAGTTTGGGGTATTAATTTTTTAAAATAATAGCAAAGAAGAGCTCTTTTATTTGTCTTCATAAAAGGATATTTCTTTATATCATTAAAAATATCTGCCTTTCCCTAAATTCAGTCTCTAACTGTAGATGCTGGATCACCTTGCAAAAACTGGTAATTGCCTCTTACAAGACTGCCACACTTACAGTAGGTCCAGGAGGACCTGGGAGGCCAACATCACCGTTCTTCCCAGCAGGACCCTATACAAAGATAAAATAAGGCTATGGTTATGGGTTGATATAATTTTTATAACACACCAAATTATTATTAACATTGTGTCATTATTAAATTATTATATTATTAAACAAAAATTAATGAAACTTACAGGTGTGCCAGGTGGTCCACCAGGACCTCTTTCTCCGTTCTTACCCGGTGCACCCTTACAAAAGAGAAAGATCACATTTAAAATACCTGTTCTGGTCAGTATAGAACAGCCTAGAGCTGCAGCATGAGATGAGCCCTACTATGGAGCAATTTGTTTTAACATTTGACTGATTGAACATAAGGGGAGAAACCCTACTCACCTCATTGCCCTTAGGACCAGGGAAACCCATTACACCTGGTTGACCACGTGGGCCTGGAGGGCCAGGTGGACCAGAGCGGCCAGATTCACCCTGATTCCCCTAGGATAAGCCAAAAAAAACAAAAAAGAAAAAGAAAGAAATGAAGACACAGCATCCGTTAGGTGGAAGAAATGAATATCCATGACTCATTACATAGTGAGTGAGGGTGAGATCAGGCTGGAGATACTGTTGTTCAAAACTTAGTATGTAGTTTTTATTTCAACTAAGCTTCTGTGCACTCTGCATTTTAAATAGTATTGAATGACAGGATTTACAGAATGTTATTACAATGAAACAGCATATAAAGCGCTCTGGTAATTAAAACAAACAAGAGAATCTGACTGCGATAACAGCCTGTCATGTAGATACTGTGGGATGAGGGTAAGGTCAGTAGGAGGACTAGTATAAAACATTTGCACAATGTACATACTGGAGGGCCGGGTTTCCCATCGCTTCCAGGGCTTCCTGGAATTCCAGGCAAACCCTGCAATTGAAGAAAAAAAAAAAAAAAAAAGTGTTATTCTTCTATTTAAAATGTATAGTATTACATTACAATACATACATAAATACATTAAAAAAAAATTAAACTACTTGCTTGCTTTTAACCTTTATAATAAGGATTAAAACTCCTCCCATTTCTCTGCCATTTCCCATTAAGGGGAAAAATCAGAGAAAGTTAACAAATTCTTTTGTTAGGAGTTTATTGCTTTCTCTAAGAATCATTGGATATAAATAAGGCATTGGAAGTTAATGAACATGCACAAAAAAATTGTATTCTTTCATCAGATGGTAAAAATCAAGGAATGAAACAATTTTTACCCTGTATCTCTATTTAAAAGCAACACAATTTATAACATATTTTAGTTAGCTGGTTTTATATTTTTAAACATTATTTCTGTTATATTTTAAATCATTCATTTTCATTTCCAGTAAAATCTTGTTTAGCTCCCAAAAGCCTGCACTCAGGCTGATTTTTGAATTTCAATGTTGTCAGCAGTTGCTAATTCTTGGTACAGCTCACAGCCTGTTGCTACATTCTGTACATATTACACAACAGGTAATCTTCTTGATATGTAACTATGAAAACCGGACCAACAGCTTATTTGCTTTATTTGCAAATAAGCAATAAATACAATACTTAAGTAAATTGAAGTATATAAATTAATGTATATTTTAGGTTTTTAAATGTTAAATTTAAGCCTATTTAAATATAAATATATTTTAATACAATAACCCAATGAAATATACAATGAAATATAACCTATGAAATATAATAAACATAGTACATTTTATAATAAAATTTGCTAAAATGTAAAGAGATAATGCAGAAAACCATCCAATGCTAATTCCCACTGAAGCCACATCTCATGAGAGTGCATGCCATACTCTGAGAACTGGGGAGCATGTTCAGCTTCATCCAAGCTTCCTCATTCACTTGTGACAGATGTTCTCTGAATGCCCTGTGTCTCTGCATGGTTATCTACTGCACTATGAATATATGTACCCAAAGGAATTAACAGAAATTTTTTTCTAATGGGAGTCCTCTATTTTATCAGCTCAGATAAGGCATCTCTAATGGAGTTTATCTCATTTTCTTGGAGACATCCTGTCTTACTCTCATTCCGGGAAGACCTGGGCCTCCATCTTGTCCACGCTCTCCTGCGGGTCCACTGGGGCCAGGAGGACCTGGGCTACCACGTTCCCCTGCAGGACCCTAAAAAAGAGATGTTGATATTCACGGCAAGGAAATCATCATCATATTAAATCTGAAATTGTCCATTCAAATTCCCATGGATTCTCCAGAAATTTGGGTGTTTTTTTAAGAGAAAGACTGATACCTTTTCACCTGGAAGTCCATTGCTACCGGGTAAGCCACGGAAACCAGGGGAGCCCTGCCAAGTAGAACAGCAAAATACGGATCATAGGCAAGATGACTTGGGTAATGGCAACTGATTTTTTTCTGAACTATTTAACATTAGACACATTATTATGAAAACTAATGAAAGAAATAGATGGAAATGACATCTCACTGTAGCAATAAAATATAGAGAATTATTTTCTCTTTGGATATAACCCCCTCTGCTGAAAACATAGCCCATCCTTCATTATTTTTAACCAGCCTTGAATTAGTTACTTTATTAATAAGTTTTCTAAATTCATATCAGAAAAAACCCAACACATTCAGTCTTGAATGATTATTTTCTTCTAATTCAACACTGAAAAGAGCTCTATCTTATTGTTTTAATATTTATATTTAGTACTAACTTCATTGCTTACAAGAAATTTGAATTCTAAAATTTAATTTGCAGCCCCATTTATATATTTAGTATGATTAATTTGTTCACTGTGCATCTTTGGCTTCCTCATAGCTTCAGCAAATACTGCAATCAATTATTACATTAGGAGTTATAAACAGATCAGCACAATTTCCTTTGGCTCAGATGGGAAGAGAAAACTAAAATTTGTAAGGGTGTTGCTATTTAATTGGTTGAATAAATCAATTCAAGAATTCCTTTGTGAGAATGCTCTTTGGAAAGTTATTGAATCTACTTGCCAAAAAACCTGTTGGCAGTAAAGGTGGTATAACACAGAAGACATCCTGACAATAGCGTTGTTATTGACATTAAGTCCTATTGACAATAAAGATGCTGAGATAAAGACATATCATATCTTGAATGTAGAATAATTTGCATTCATTTCACTTTCTGGAGCTGAAATTTTGTGACTGTTAATTTTTGTTAACTGATAAGTAATTTTGAAATTTGTATGGGTTTCCCTACCCATGTAGTTTTCACAGTTTATGGTTGCTTTTCAGCACAAATCTTTCAATACAGCTTTCAGGTGTATATAAATAAGATTACTGCTGCTTCTATGTCAAAAAAAGAAAGACATTAATTTATTTCAGACATAGATAGATCCAAGTGCTGCAATTCTGATAAGAGAAGAATTCTCCCCAGTTTTGTAACCCAGTTTCACATCTGGAACTTGCTGAGAACAGATATGGAGCCAAATTTCTCCTCAAAGCATTTTGAACACCAGATTTTGCTGACTCTGTATTAACTCAAAATGTACCTCGTGTGCCTGGTCATCTACAGCAGCTTACCCTTTCTCCAGGTGTACCAGGTACGCCATTCTGGCCGGGTTCACCATTTGCACCTCTTTTCCCTTCCTCACCAGGAGGTCCAGGAGCACCTGGGGTGCCATTTTCACCCTGGCAACAGTAACAAAAAAAGCCCACCAGTGAAGCTGGAAGTCTCCAAAAAAAACCTCTTGGGTTTTGTATGGAGAATGAGTCAGGGTTCAAACTTCTTTGGAAGAAGTCTCTGAATGCATTTTAAAATCTCTTACACGCTCGCCTTTTGGGCCTGGATCTCCTTTTGCACCATTCTTACCAGGTTCCCCCTAAACAGGAGAAAATTCCATTAAAATAATGGGTTGCAACAGGGTATTATTCTAGAGTTACTACATGTACTAAAATACTAGGAAGCGGGCATAATATCTTTCAAATTACTGACTCATTATTTTACATTCTACAAAGGAATTAGCATGCAGTGGTTGAACTGGGGTGTGGAATGCGTAGGGGTCCTTAAAAATACAGTAAAGAAGTGACACATTCTCAAACATCACTTAGTAAAAATTTATGTCTATTTCTGAGCTATTTCAGACAACACTGAGACTTTTCTTGAAGTTCCTGAGTATTTTCTCTGACAGAACTATGTGTGGTGTAAGGCTATCAGAAAGAGTCTGCTGGGATAAATAACAGTAGGACTGTGGACTCAGCCCGTGGAAACTGAAACAGGTGGAATTAGGATTTTAGAACAACAGATTTTGTCTAATGTAGCCTTTGTAGACAAGGCATTTTTTGTTGCGTGTTTCTGAATTGATAGATCATTTCAGAACACAAATCTTATTATCATATTTATGTATAATTTTTATACATAGCAGTAGATAAATGTGTAAAAGATAAATATATTTTTATAAAAAAATTTCCTATAAAACAATTTATTAGACTATCTCAATTGAATAGGACAAATTCAATGAGGTTTTTTTAATGCTATCAGAAGTACTTCCACCATATTTATTTGTACAACGAGAGTAATGAATATTAGTAACTTACCGGAGTGCCCTTTGCGCCTGGGTTTCCACTTGTACCTGGAGGACCAGGAAGACCACGGCCTCCAGGCAGACCAGGAGCACCAGGAATACCAGAAGGTCCCTGTAGAGAGCAAAGAGCAGAGAGGGTGAAGACAGCACAGCATTGTTGGTCTGTGCCCAGTCCAACCAGCAACCCTCACCAACACAGTGCAGCAAGACAGTGATATGAAAAGTACCCACCATTTCACCTTTGTTGCCAGGGCTTCCAGCTCTTCCAGGAGGGCCCTGAAAAAATAAATGTATAAATATAACCAATGCTGCTAACCTAGGACTAAAGGACATGTAGGGCTTTGTGAAGAACAGGTGGCACAACGCTTCTCAGTTCCCATGTGGTATTTATGTACCTGAGGCCCAGGTGGCCCAGCCTGACCCTGAGGACCAGGTTCTCCTCTCTCTCCAGGACTACCACTAGAACCAGCAGGACCAGGAGGACCCGTTTCACCCTACGGAAAAAGATTAAAAGGAGAAAATTAATGCATTTTAGTCTTGTCCCCAGGGCTATCAGTATTAGCTTCATGGCTTCTTCCTCTACTGTGGCATCTTTGTGTCATTTGGGAAGAAGGTTACCACCATCATCACCCGAGAGCAAGAGCCAAATCAGCACGGTGACCCCGGTGCTGAGGCACAAGGTACCCATGCACTCCAGCCAGCACATGCAGCACAGCTGCTCTAGTCGTGGGAAGTGCACTTGAGCCCCTTCCATAATGCAGCATAAAGCATTGGGTCCACCACTTAATGGCGTTTTCAGGTGGGCATGCATGAAAGCGATGAGGACAGGGTTTGTTCCATGCTGCATCTGAAAACACGTCAGTTCTGGGTTTGCAAAGAGTCTAATAGCATCCAGAAAAAGGAGGACTCATAAAATAAAGATGTATAGTGACATAAGCTGGCTAACTAGAGAAAGGACCATGTATTAGCATGCATCTTTAGCTGAATACCTTAAAACCTGGAGAGCCTGGAAATCCTGAAGTTCCAGGGGGACCTGGGGGACCCTTAAAAGTAAAAGAAATACTATTAATGCAAAAGGTAAAAGCCATATGTAATTAATCTTAAATTAAAAAAAAAAAAAACCAAAACCAAAAACGTATTGATTATGAGATTCTACTCTGAGAAAGGAAGCATCATGCTGTAGAAGATCAAGTTTGGTTAGTCCTAAATGATCACACCTACATCTTAGTTATCCTGACTTCTACACGTTCAGCTAAATTTCTGTGTTGTAAATTTAACAAACATGAAAGCTATCATTAAAGAGATTAAGTTATGGGAAGTGCTCAAAATTTGTTCTAATTATAAAAATGTGTAAGAGGAAAAACAAAGCCAATATAGCTGTTACACATACAGGTGGATATGCTCAGGTTTCTAGGGAGATGGGAAAGAAAAATTCTTGTGCACCTCAGACAGCTAAATAATGTATTTGATAAGACAATTCAAAATTTGATCAGCATAAAGAACAGCAATTCTATCCACCTATATGTTCTTTGAGAATAATCTGGTTTTGGATTTATGCATTTTCCAATTTATGCTGTTAAAGCTCTTTTATTGCACAGTATGTTTCAAGCATCTTAACCAACACAGTTATAAAATATAATTAAATAAAATGCTCATTCTTAAACCAGTGAACCCCCAGTCTCAGGTTTGCTGGCACTGCAGGACATCAGCTAGAAGTAACTAGACTTGAACAACACAAATACTTAAAGTCAAACATCTGTAAGTCGTCTTACAGGTGGGCCTGCTGCTCCTGGAGATCCATCTTTGCCATGGGCACCCTACAAAGAAATAAAGAGGTGTTGGCTAGAGAGTGCTACCCCGGACACAGAACCCACATGCTTTAATGCCCATGACTCACAGACCATCTATTTGTATCTGTACATTCCCATTTAGTTGAACAAGATCCAAGGATTCCTCAACAGTGAAATTCTAAAATAATAAACTAAATATTTTGTGAAGGAGTTTACATGACTCGTGCTGTAATGATGAGACAGCAAGACACAAAAATGTATTCTTATTACAGTCCTTAAGAAAATAACAGTTACAAAATATCATCTGTGTGGACAGTTCTTAAGGTTAAATAAATAAGATCACAATAGAATCATAGAATCATTTGGTTGGAAGAGATCTTTAAGATCATCGACTCCAACCATACCTGCCCACTACTAAACCATATCTACAAGTACCTTGTCCATGTATATGGACAGTTACTTCTAATTCACATAAAAGACTCAAATTTCACTCCAAAACCCTAACAAACAGTGGTATGATCTTGTTGCGTGTCTTGTAGATATGTTAGACCAGGTCCGCCGCTCAGGTTATGTAGTGTTTGTACGAACAAGTTGCTGGTTATTTTACTTTAGCTGTACTTTGTTGATTGTGTTGGATGTTATAAACTATGACTTCCTTCAGAGCAAAAAATGTGACCCCTAATCTCAAAGAGTAATTTTTATCTTTTTCCTGCAAGTTCCTTCTGAAATGGCATTTTTTCCTTTCTCTGCCTTCTGCTGCTGCCCTATGCTTCCACTCCACCTCCCTATTCCTCTTGGCTGAACCTGAGCTTATGCTGAAACACTGAATTCTCCCTCAACATGTAACCTATTAATTTAAACAAAGGAAATAGAAAATCAGATGGTGAACACGTGAGTTAGAAGAATTACATCTTTAAATGGGGACTGAAAAGTTTTCATGTATGATTTTACAGATGCTATATAGTTTTCTAAGCCTTGGCATTACAACTGTTTTAAGGTAAATCTAGGAAGCAGGGAATTCTCAACATATTGGAACAAAGTATGTGCTGCTTCTGGCTAAGAACAACAGCTGCAACTACTTACAGGGCCACCAGGATTCCCAGGTCTGCCTCTTTCGCCAGCTGGACCTCTTGGTCCCTAGAAAACATTAGAAAATGAGTCTCTTAAATGGCTTCCAAAATAATGTGGTTAAGCAAAGAGACATTGCTCTTATTTGTGCGTCTCAGTATTGTTCAATGTGTGTGTGGGGTAATTACAGTTAAAAGAAAGATGAGTAACTCAGTTAAGCTAAGTTAATACTACAGGATACACATATTTACCGGTTGGCCTGGTGATCCATTTGCTCCAGGAAGACCAGTTTCACCCTGTTATAGAAAGAAAAGACCAATGACAGAATGAAGTTTGGTGAGAATACTTTTTGGTTTATTCAAGGTGAAGAGACATAGAAATGAGACAGCCCAATCCCTTGCCCCTTTCTGTGTGCTGATGACTGTACGCAGCATGAACTGAGGTCTGAGAAGCTTAAACAAGTGCCAGAACAAAATATTTAAATAGAAAAAAAAAAAAAAATCGGAAAGACTTGTTCCTTTAATACTATGCAATAAAGTCAGATGATCCAGACACGTCCTTTCATTTTGGAATCTCATCTTTATTATGGCTGGAAAATCGGGACATGATGTGGTTCAGAAAGTCTACCTCTTTTGGAACAATTCTCATTCTTTTCATGGAGATATTCAATGAGTTTTTTAATGTTTAATAGATTTTTGTAATTGTGTAATATGCAAAGGATAGCTATTTAACAAATGATGGAGGATATTACTCTACCTATTACAAAGGTGACACTATAGTTATTTACCTTTGGACCAGGAGCACCGCTGTCACCTTTGGCACCATCTTTTCCATCAAAACCCTGTGGGAAAGGAAAACCGTATCTGTGAAGACAGTACTCCTCTTGTGTCCTGGAAAACTTGATTCCTCTTGGCAAAATATTAAACTTCAAGACAAACTCATTTAAATGGGCATATTTTTAATAATGAGTGCTACCACCTATTGGAACACACTTTGAAAGAAAATTCTGAATCCTCCATCTCTCCATGGCCATTAGTTAAGAGCAGATGCTTTTCTGGAAAGCAAGTTTCAGCGCACCATTTAGATGAAGCTCTACAATTGAGGTAACTTGATAAAATCTAACAGTCTTCATTACAGAAGTTCAGATTACATTGTCCAGAAATTGGCCTTTAATTCTATGATTCAGTCTCTTTAGCTGGGAATTGATGACTGAAAGAGCACAAGAGTGCAACATCATAATTCAAGTAGAGTAACAGACTCAGCTATACTCAATATACTCAATACTTACTCGTTGACCTTTCATCCCAGGCATCCCAGGCATTCCAGGGTGTCCCTTGTGACCCTAAACACACAAATATAGAAAGATCAATAAATCACATACTTAGTGTATGAAGGGCATGAGCCAACATTCATTGTGTGTCATGTTCACTTGACTAACTTAAAAAGGAAAAACAAAACCTTTGATTAGAAGACCATTGTAATTTGGGGTTTTTCCATACCGGTAATCCAGGGATTCCACGGTCTCCATTTCTACCTGGTCTTCCTGGTTCTCCCTGTTGAAAGAAAGAAGTTTGGTTTTTTTTACTGTTTTGCTATTGCTTCAGTTACTGGCAAAGAACCAGTCCTAGTAGATGAAGACAAGTCAGAATAAGGTGAAACTTCTGCCAAAGACAGTGGGGAAAATTATAGCAGAAAGACAGTTCACTACATGATTGCCCTCTGAAAACCAGAATTTATAAACTCAATTTTTAACAAGATTTTGGTTAACAACTAATTTATTTCAAGCCAACTTTTAGGAAAAGATGATCACAGAAAACTGATTTTTCATGGTGAAACACTAAAAATAGACAAAAACTTCAGCTGCTTGTCTCACCTTATACTAAACTTATTCAGGACTCCCAGCTGTGACATAAAAGATGGTTTTAACAGCCTTAACTGTCAAGGCAAGATTTGAAGAGAGCAGACAACTACCACCACTGTCTGCTTTTCTTTATAACTGCTACTTTATTTTGCACCAGGATTTTTCATGGTGAAACACTAAAAATAGACAAAAACTTCAGCTGCTTGTCTCACCTTATACTAAACTTATTCAGGACTCCCAGCTGTGACATAAAAGATGGTTTTAACAGCCTTAACTGTCAAGGCAAGATTTGAAGAGAGCAGACAACTACCACCACTGTCTGCTTTTCTTTATAACTGCTACTTTATTTTGCACCAGATCAAGGTAGGGTATTTCATGCTTAGCTTTTTTTTTTTTTTTTTTTTTTTTTTTTTTTTTTTTTTTTTTTTTTTTTGTTTGTTTAAATTGTTGTTGATCAAATTGCCTGCTTAAGTGGAAACTTTTTTGGAATGTCAGGCAAATCTAGTTTCTTACAATCATGTTGTCAAATTTAGAAATAGGGAGATGCCAAAAATTCTTAAATGCAATGGTATCAATGTGCTCTCCTGCCTTACCATTTAATGACCTTTCTTCCTATTTATTAATCACTGGATGAATAATAGTGAACTTACATCTTTTCCTGGTGGACCAACTGGGCCTATCATTCCAACAGGGCCTGGAGGTCCCTGTAGAAAAATAATTAATATTAACTATAATAATAATAAAAAAATCAAGTCTCTTTCAACTTAAAAATGCATGAGATATCATAAAATACGTTACAGTAAACAGACAGGATGAACTGTAAAATTTCAATCCACTCCAGTGATAACAGATTCATGCTTATAAGATCATGCTTTTAACATAGTGATAGGTAATGTATACATACAGGAGGGCCAGGTTGTCCTGGTTCTCCGGGGGATCCTTGGTATCCAGCTGAGCCCTATAATGCAGCAAAAAAAGTTAAGATATGAACAATTGCATGCATCATTCTATCATTATTTTATAATAATCTCACAAGCACAAGGAAAAGAGCAGTCAGAACTGTCAACAAATGACCAAAGATGAAATTAGTGGAACCAAGCAGAATATGCCTCCATGAAAATGGGATTAAAACTACTCCTCTAAAAGGAGATGTACATCAAAAAACTCAGAGTCTTTGCATGTTCACTGAATGTGTACTAGTATTCCCACTTTATCTCCTGTTAAATTTTTGTATGAATAAGCATTTGGGAATGTTAACAGAGGACAACGGGCAGTGGCATGTCTTAAGACCACCTTAGCTGACACCCCACAGAATTGCAGAAAGCTCAGGCGACACACGGACTTAAGCAAGCACAGTATATCTAGCCCTCAACCACTGAGTCTTTGTGATGCGTAGATGTTACAGCCCAATTAATAGATGTCATTTATCCGTAAAATTCTTCAGCATAATATGTAAACTTACTGGTTGAAAATGTACCTGATATTTATGACAGAGAAAAGGAGAACTTCATATAAAAGAATATGAAATGATCATGAAAAGATTAATTTTACTTACAGGGGGACCTGCATGACCAGGCGGGCCAGGGGGGCCGCTGGGGCCAGGGGGTCCTGGAAAGCCACTCTGTAATGTAGATTAAAAAATAGTAATTATATTAATCTAATATAGCTATAAAGCTTAATGTAGTTGTAATAGTCACCAATAACTGTGAAATAAATATTTACATATTAGTACAGAGAAAAATCCACAGTGACATGCACTTGGTGCAGTAAAAAAGAAGCAGCAGTATATATACGAATTGCTAAATACACTGTCTAGTACCTGCAGTCCCTTCAGAAAAGGGATTGCTGGCTTTTTCTTTGCAGCCTTAGCTAACAAACTTCACGAGATATTGTCAAAGCTTTACTTTGGTCGTTTTATTCATTATTCCCCTTCTCTAGACCCCCAGAAGGATGCTTGCAGCTCAGCTTTTCAGCTACCTAAGCTGGAAGAATAGGTAACTGGAACTGTGAGTTTGTTAAACAGACTAAATGAACTTCAGCTTCTCTGCCATGTAACTGAGCTTTATTAGCCTAACACACACCTTCAGTGGCGGAGCCAAAGTGTACTAATAAACTTGCTTGCTAGTCTACCGATGCCAATTTTGCTTTCTAAAACTAATTTTAAAATTTCTCACCTGCATTCAGGAGCTGTATTACATATATGATCCATTAGAAGAACTTTGTATGGTAAACTCTGTTTATGACCCTAGACTTCTTAAGACTTATAGATATACTGAATTAAGCCCATATTTTTGTTATTGTCAGTAAGGCAAGCATTTTCACCAGTGAAATATTTTCTGAACTTTAACAGTACTAAGCCATAGAAATAAATGATGTCTGGACTAACCAAAGGACTCAGAGGATGAAACGGATGAAACTTCAGTACGCATACGGTTTAACTCAAATCAGTAATATTGTTCCTTATTTTAATTGGTAAAAAGGAAGTAAAATATTACTAAGGAAATTCTCAATTTGGGAAGAGTGCTACTATTTCTACTGCCTCTAGCAACAACCACAAAAGCATTTGATACTGCAAAACAGAAAACAGTTGAAAATTAGCACAGTGGTTTACAGCAGCTATATGTGGTTCTTTAAAAAAAGCTTCTGTTAAATTAAACTCTTGATGTGTTTGATACAGCCAAAACAATTGAAGTATATGAATTACATGAGAATCACTGTGTGCCGTACTATCAGTATATTCCATAGCTTAATACTGCACATGATGCGTTTCATGGGATATTGTCATATTGTGTCAGAATAGGTCATGTATTACAGAAGTTACATGAACCAAATTTTCATAATACAAGACTAATAGTATCACTATACTATACTAGCATACATAGTCTAGTAGTATACTAGACTACATATATACTATGTTAATATTAGTTCACAGATTGTCTTTTGTCCAGAAAAGAGAATCATTGTAATATTTGCTGTTTTCTAGGACAAGAAGTACACCAAGCAGCAGAGCAGTTAGTGTCTGGGTAAATCGGGTTAACTTCAAGGTGTGAATACAATGAGCAGTCTCTTGCTGTTCATTGTTAGAAGTCATTTGGTATAAAATAACTCTGGATTCAACATGAATTGGATTCATCAACTCATCAATTGCAATCAATTGATTAGGCATACAGCTATAAACAAACAAGACATTATTTTTTTCAAGGTGTACACTGAGGAGATAAACTGATAGTTAGGTATGATGTTTGCTTGCTGCCAGCATCTCCAGACTGTGAATAAATGAGCATATTTTAGTTAGAGTATGTGCACTGGTGGAAAGAGACAAACACCATATGTGGAGGTTATGTGAGAAAGTAAAGAGAAAGTGTGATATAAAGTACAAAATCAGTCTACAAGCAGTGGAAAGATATTAATGGAGAGATGTGCAACTGAGAAAATACCAGGCATGGTAACCACCTATGGACAAATGTTGGTGCTGTTGCTGGCATTTTCTGTTTTATTACTCTTCCAAAGTACTTCGTGGAATCATAGATTCTTCATAGATACTTCAGTTTTGATACTTATTCAAACTGAGTGTTTGAGTTGAAAATTGATAAATTATTAAATTAATAAATCAACCGATGTAATATTAATGATAGACATTGTTTAGTTCTAGCAAATTTAGTCACATCTGCCTGTAACTGCTCTGTTACTTACTTCGCAGTCATGCATTGCATGATGCACTATAAAACACCATATGACCTGAAAGTATGCAGACAACCCTGGTGGAAGACATTCCAGGGTGCCCAATTAAGTTTCTTTTAGAAATCACTAAGCACCTCAAGGAAAAATGCCAAAATAGGGAGGAGTAACCATAATTGTTAACTGAAAGATATCTCGGTTATCTGCCTGGTTCAGCACATCCCATATTTAGACACCAAGTAGCAAAATGTAGATGATATGATAAGCTGTGGGAAAACACTGTGAGGAGCTGAATACGAATAAATGAATTAAAAAAATACAAAAATGGATCGTTGAATACGATGAATGCATGGACGATCATATTAGCAAATGAATAAACAGATGAAAATAAAGGTGAGAAAATAATGAACTATATGTCAGGAAAAACAGCTGTCATGATTAGTAAAATTTACTTTACAAGATGATCTAATGGAATCCTGAGAAAGAACTCATTTCTTTGGAACTGCCTTGATATGTTACAACACATGATACCCGGACCCTGTTAGGAAGCATTGGACTGAAAAATCGTAATTATGCTTTATGACGCAGCAGCCAATTCCAAACAACAGCCATTCACCACATCCTCTATATAGCAGATTGCCTGAATCAAGAACTCTCCATGTCATTGGTGGTGTACATCTCTAAATCCCAGTGCCTAAAAGGAAAATAATGAGGTGCAACATTTAAATTAATTTTATATGGGAAGCATAGCTCATGCATAAGCCTTTCTGGCAATCTCACTAAAAAAAAAAACTGCAAAAAGCTTGGGCCAGGCCTAGCAGGCAGATACAGCATCCTTAGTACACAGTCTGAATAGCTGGGGGGG
>KL260058.1:13258-34708 GCA_000699545.1 Podiceps cristatus | reverse complement strand
GGGAAGGAAAAAAAAAAAAAAGAAGATAATTGTAAAAAGAAAAAGCAAAAAGCTTTTGACTGCTTCTGGGATGGAAAAAACAGATTATAAGAGGGGTTTACTCACTCATTACCAGGCAAATATGAGTTGTTCAAAAGTGAACAAATATGGAGTATCATACTGAGTAAAGACAGAATGCTGCTGAATGGATAAAGGAAGATTAGGGACAGTGGAAGAGGTGAAAAAGCGGTGGAAGGGAGGGAAGCAATTAGTGGAATACCAAAGCAGATAAATGAGCAGGGTATGCGAGGGAGAAACTGGCAAACGTTTTTGCAGTTGGAACATAGAGAAAACAGGAAAAAGAAGGTAAGAAAAGGAAGAGAGAGAAAAGGGGAAAAAAAAAAAAAAAAAGATAATCCATAATTAGTTTCTAGATTGATATTGCCAAGCAAACTGCTGCCTTACATTGCATTCCACTTGCAGGCACCAATTCAATTAAAACTTATCTTGTTAAATTAAAATCAGGATACATACACATCCAAGGTATTATCTATGAGCAGAAAATTTGTTCTTTAAAAAAAAAAAAAAGGACAGAAAAAAGGCTATATCATCTTACAATGGGCTGTGGGTAACCGATACCAGCTGAACCGGCCTTCACATCATAGGAATCATACTGTGGAGAGAAACTCTGTAAAAGAAATAGAGAAAAACAGAAAGAAAAAAAAAAAAAAAAGAAGAAAAAATGTGATTGCTAAAAATCAAATAAGTCTTTTCTTACATTGGTACGGCAAATGTATGGAAATAACTCGTCTGTAACTATTGAGTAGTACCTGTTTGACATATAGCTGCCATATATTTAAATCATCCACAAGAGAAGCCCAGCCAGTATCTTTCTTTTTGTGGTCATGGTAACGTTAGCTCCCTACACTTTACATGTCCAGTTTTCATCTTGACAGCTGGGTTTCAGCTGAACCAAGAAATTACCGTTCTCTCTGTTCTTATTCTTATTTATTTGACTCATTATTGACTCTTATTTGAAGCTTTTTACCCCATTTTCTTGATGAGTCTCTTCTCTGTTGGACTTAGTTGTCACTCAAGGAAGTTGATGACATATTTTCTGTTGCACTAAAGAGCACAACAGCTTATTATAATTTTCCTAGTTTCTTTTACCTGTGACTAATGAATGTCTCATTTCAGAGTATTTTGTAGCCAAAAAAACCCCAAAAACCAACCCAAACTCTTACCTATATATAAGTCTGTCCTTCCTTGAATTACAAATAATTTTTTTTTAATCTCATGCATGGGAACTGACACATCTCAGAAAACTGAGTTTTACACTTCTTTCCTAATGGTATTTTCCATCTTTCCCTTTCTCCCTTGTTGTTCGCTATGTCACTCCAAATAATTAAAACACATTCATCAATTTTGAGCCTAAGCAGCCAAGTCTCAATGGTTTTGACAATTTATCTTGAAACAAATGGAAGGTCAGTCCAAGGCATGGAGTGAAAACATGTCCTGCAGGCCTTTCTGAGAGCAGCTAGCATCTTTGACACACCCACTTACATAAAATGCTGTTTTAAAAATAGAAAACTATAAATTCTACAGTCAGTTTTTTCTAGGAATTCTCATATAAGCCTCTTAATTGGCATATGTTGATTTTATTACACAGATGTTAGCAACCTTAGTTGAATAACAGGGCATTAACACAGTTTATGCATTAATGGCACAGAGGTGGTGGAGCAGGAAAGGTCGAATACATGCAGTGTACTGCCTGATAACCCAAACTACTGTGGACCCAGCTCCTTTGCTGACCAGCTGCAAGATGACTCCTGGGCTACTGGCATCTTGCCAAGAGTCAACAGCACGTCTTTGACACAGTGTTGGAGCAGGTGACTAATTCCACCTGCCACCCTCTCCTGTGTCTGCATCTGCCAACCCAAACCCAGTAGCTCTCTTGGCATATTATTGTGGTGCCCATTGAGGCTGGTTAACCAATTCACGGGTACCTCTCCCAGAAGCTCAGCCCCTCAGATGCAATCCCTTTCAGAATTAAATAAAATCAAGACATCTTTCCTCACGTTTTGGCTTGTCTGGGAGTGTGAAGCATACATGGAAGTTATAAACAGTGGCCTGTGTTCAAAAGTACTGATTGTTTTAACACTTAATTTTTAACAGTTTTTTGTTAAAGCAATCCCATCTTGTAAAGCCAGGCTTGCTTCATTGCATGGGAGACAATGTCATCTCTTAAAGTGCTAGCTGTGGCTCAGCTCCTTTAACAAATCCAACTGCACAGAAACTTTAGTTAAAATTAGCTCTCTTGCTGAGTCTGCCCAACTCCTCAGAAGAGAATACAAGATTCTGTGGGCCAGAAATAGAGGGAGTATGGTAAATAGTACTTACATGGCATTTCTCCGCAAACAAAGGAACTGTGTTTCACTCTAATCTCCTGGGAATGTTTCTTTATTAAACATGCATTGGATAAAATATAGGAAAGTAAGAGAGCTTCCTAACCATGAAGCTCGAGGGGACACACTTCCTCCTGCACACTTTCTTTCTGGTTAGATTATTTCCGAGTTACGCAAGTCCTTCATTAGATTTGGCTCCAAAAGTTAAGATTAGGCAGAGATTTAATTGTACTGCAGCCAATTTTTGTGGACAAAATCAGAAAATATCAACAAAACCCCCACCTACCACACAGCAGTGTTTATCAAAGGCACAAATGAGAGACACATGCCACTGGAAGCAAAGCAGATGCGAAGGTGCAAGGACTAGGTGCCTACAGTATTGCTTTGTATGCTTATGAGCAATAAGGTAGAAGCTGAATGCAACGATGACTTACACCTCCGTTTATACTGGGACATGACTGGCAGACCCCGGGAGGGCCAGGAGCTCCGGGACTCCCCGGCTGTCCTGGAGGGCCAGGGGGACCGTTTCGGCCTGGAACCCCAGGAGAACCCTGCAAAGACACAAAGAGAGAAGATACAGACATCGGTACTTGCCTCCAACTGCAAGGGCATTGAGGGACAAACCCTTCCATTCGTAACAAAGTCTGTGTGATTGTGGTGGGAAACGTTATTGGATATATCTAAGGCCACACCTGAACATTCAGGAAAGACGTAGACAGTACACAAAATTCACACATGGAAACAGTTCTTAGGTACTGGAGCCTTATTGCAGCTGATATTTGGTCAAACACACTAGAAATATTAAACAGGTCAATTCCTGAATCTAAAATTAATACTGCTAGTGGAGTCCATAGATTTTTTGTTGTTGTTTCTACTGGGAAGAAATATAACAAAAAAATAACAAATGTAATACAGTTTGGACTAAATTCTCCCTCTCTCTCTGCTTTTCCAGATTAAATGTTTGAGAGTTTTGTTGAAGCTTAAGGGCTACTTAAAAATAGCTATATGGCACAGTCCTGCAAACAGTGCAGACATCAATTAAAGCTGGATAGCTCAGCAGCTTAAATGAGATATATAACACTGTAGAAATGGGCTCTTGATTTTCTTAGTTTCCGGGGGTCGGGGGGAGCTTAAAAAAAAAAAAAAAAAAAGCAAGCTGCACTTACAGGGTCTCCTTTAGGTCCTCGACTGACTACTCCAGGAGTCTGGAAAAAAAGGAAAAGTAATTAAATGAAGAAAAAAAGAAAGAAAGAAACAGACAGAAACCCCAAAAAAACATACAACAAAAAAACCCCCACCACAGCACAACCTGAAAACATATATATTTATATAAAAAACAAGAGAAAAACATATTTAAACATTGGAATACAGTTTTATCAAATTAATTCCATTTATTATTATTATTCCATGTATTTAAAAGCTGTAGGATTTTTGGTCAGTCTTTCATCTGCATTTTCATTGTTCATCCATAAAGCTCCAAATCTCCTGTAGGCAAAATATGGCACTAATTAAGTCAGTAGAGCTTTGCCATTAAGTACAATAGGGACAAAAGTACACTGTGGAAACCCATAAGGGACAGTTTTCTTGTACCTCTCTCAGTCCAGCATGTTACATCTGATAATGTAGCTAATTTTAATTCCTCAGATCTACTCCTCCAATTTATTTATTTTTCAATTAAGAATTCAGTTCCATGTGCACTATCTGGATTCTCAATTAATAGTTCCGAACAATTTTTATGTATTCAGCTGCTAATGATAGCAAAGAATATCCAGCTGAAACTATCTTGGATCTTGCAAGGTGGCATTTCCCTATACACTATCCAAGGCAGCAGAACCGTTTCCAGTGGGCTGACCAAACTCTCATATACCAGAGACAGAGGCTGGAGGAAGTAGTTCACATGCCCTGTATTATCAGGAACCACAGAACTGATAAAAGTGTCTCTAGACTCAAGGAGAGGGGGAGCTGTGCTTAAATCTCCAGCACTCAGTTACACCTCTAACACAGTTCAGTGAAGCAGCTCAGGTAATCCTGGAAGTAGTACAGTTACACTAGCACGGTGCAACTAACACTAGGTGATGTATCTGTATATGACATTTCTCACTTAAGCCGATATACTATAAAGCTGCAGAAATACATCTTCTCCTTTCCTCTTCCATATACATGTCTCTTTCACTCTCTTATCTTCTGGATAAGATTTGTCAATGTGCCTGTGGAAATCCATGTACTTTAACAGAATCTCATGGATCTAAAACAAGGATGAAATGTTCAGGATAACCTTAGAGCTAAGTATAGCTGGCTCACTCACTGAGCGGTTTAGGCAGGGGGCTTGGCATGCACTAACAGTCTTGATTTTCCTGAGGTTAAGTTGCTGCAACTGGTTTAGATGATGTTGGTGTCTATAAACAATATGATGATAAATGAGGGATGCAGGGCTTGAATCACCTGTCCTTTACAGGGCATTAAGTCAGCAAGAACTCTGCAAAAGTTAATTTACTCTGTGATGATGTAGAATTGAGTTGATAAGAAATGCAGACTTATAGTATGCTGTGAAAAATTGTCTAAATTTCTTTAAACTCTGTGTTGGCATGAGTTTCATGGATATAGATTAAGCATGCTGGCAACAACAGTAACAACACCTAAGTAACAACACTGAGGACAAACTTACTCTCGTAGGTTGTGGTGTTGTTTGTGGACAAACTGGACAGCACTCTCCAAAGGGAATCTCTTGGTTGGGACAGTCCAGCTCCTGGTCGTCACAGATGATGTCATCGCAGAGAACAGATCCCGAGTCGCACACACAGATTTGGCATGGCTCTGGTTTCCAAACGTCCCTGTCAGCATAAACCTGCCCAAGATGGGTACATCCTACGACTGGAAAGAAAGACAAAATAGTGTTCAGTATTATTTAAAGTGTTTTTTCCAAATCAAAGTTGAGTAACATAAAAGCTGTTGGATAGTCTGTTTCATTTTCTACTGTAATATATATTATGTGTGTGAAGTAGGAGCCCAAGTACTTCTCTTCAGACACTGGGAGGGATCTGTTAAGTTAATTGCAGAGTCTGCTCTGCATCTATAAATAGACATCAATGGAAACCTCCTGGAGATGATCCAAAGCCCAATTAAATCTGTGATAATCTTCTGCCTCAAGTAATTTTAGTGTCAGACTGAGTTAGTGTGTAATTAGCAATTGAATCCTCTGCTGCAGCTGAAAAGCAAGTGTGCCAAATCTCTCAAACAAGTGTATCGTTGGCCCCCATGTGCCAACATATGCACTTACACATGGATGCGGAATATGCCGTCTGTCCAGCACGGACTCTTGTTGCTAACATCTTGCATTATATGCACTTACACATGGATGCGGAATATGCCATCTGTCCAGCACGAACTCTTGTTGCTAACATCTTGCATCAATAGCTAGCACCAAGTGTTTTCAAAGTGTTTTTTGAAAGTCAACGTAGGTGATAGATCTAAAAGAATGTTCACATTAATTTCCCAAAAGGTTTGCAATTAACGTGTCTTCTGGCCCACTCAAATGTTACAAGTTCCTGTATTTTCAGAAAAAATCCCCATTGTTCATCTGTAATATTCATGGCTTTGTAAATTCCTTCCAACAGCTATTCTACTGATCAAATTTGTTGTAGATAATGAATTTGAAGAGACTGATGAAAACCAGGTTCAAACGTTGATTTTTAGTTTGGATTTTCTTGGAGAAACAAGAATCAGAAAGACCAGTCATTGAAAAACACAATATGAAAATAACACTACAAAGTTAGACAAGCTCCTTGTAAGTTTTGTAGAAGCTATTAGAAGTCTCAGATTGCATATATAAGTATCAGCGAATATCTTGTATAATGGAATAAGATCTCTTCCATGAATAATTCAAAATAATTCAGTTTACAAACATAAAATTCTGGAGAAAGAGCTATTTGTGTGCCTGCATCATCTTTAAAACACTGATGTCAGAATAAGTGACCTACTATACAACACTCTTCAAAAAGAAAAAAGAAATGCCAAAAGAGGTAATGCAAAGCTCTAACGTTAAAATTACCACTGGCTCCAGACAGAAAATTCTGAACGCCATCAAATTGTTGTAATGGTTAGAATTACGTAGCACAAGACTGAGTCCTAATTTATAGTGCAGTCCATTCCTATGGGTCATGCAGTTCTTTTTCCTTTTCTTACATGCAACATCTTTTGTCTCTGTTTCTTCTCTTTTCCACTACCATGTTAGCACACTGGCCTCTTTTTTTTTTTTTTTCCTCATTACATTCTTGTTTTTTCTTTCTCTTTGTATTTGTGGGTATCCGTTTCTATACCCATACCCATGCTCTTTGGCATGGTACACATTCAGACGTGTTTCCTCCCTTCTCATGCTTCTTTTGCTTCAGCTCCCCTTTTCTCTATTTGGTTTCATCTTTTCCATAACATGTAACTTCCCTTTTCATTTTCCCTGAATCCTCTTGTCTTTTGTACCTGAACAACTCACCTTCTTTACTGCCATGTACTCAACTGAGCTTAGTTTTTAAGACTCTGCTCCCTTCCCAGGCCCTCACTCAGATGCTTTTCCTTGTCCATATCAACCCAGTTTTTCTTCTTCTAGGTCACCCATGAAATTCATCACCGCCTTGTATGAGCTGTGTCAGGGCAACAGGGAATACAACCAAGACCTCCTGGCTGACTGAGTAGAGAACCAGAGCAGGGATCTCAGAGCAGGGCACTGCATGGGTCAGGAGGTGTCTTTTCCCAATTTCAGCCCCACTATTGGCTTTCTTTATATACCCATTTATGTTATTTCTGCACTTCAGTTATAGAAGCAGCAGACAGGAAAATGCTGACTTGTCAAGGCTGACACTACCTACAGTTAAGAGTTAGTTTTGATCACCAGTTTGATTTGAATGACAAGATGCAAAAAGCTTCAAAAATCCTTTCCAGACATTTTCAAGTCAGTATTTTTTTTTCTGTGCCTGATACCAGGCTGAGAACCAGTATTTTACCTTCCTTTGATGACAAAAAAAACCCCTTAAAGTCTGAAATATTCCAGTGGCATATGAAAACTAATCCCCCTCAGACATTTTCTATCACTTAGAAATTAGCTTTATCCTTTTTGCTTTGCTCCTCCACCTTTTGGACCTCACCAGAAACTTCAGATGCTGCACAAGAGAGGTAGAGAAAAACTGCTTATTTCCAGGACAGCATCTTCCTCACACACACGATGACACAGGGTCACAGCATCAGACGCTGCTTCAAAGGACATAGCCTAACAGCCACTACCTCTGAAGAGGATCTAGACATCCTTCCTTAGTCTGACAAGCTAGATTTAGTTTCTAAAAAACTTGCTTGGCTTCCCATCTCTCGCACTGTAGAATCATATCAATGGATCCCAGGGAAATAAGCTGATTCTCTGCTGAAGTAATTGTTGACTGTTTCTGTGAGAAACATTTTACTCCTTTAACAAACCAGGATTTCACTGTGGGCACTTTGGGGAAAAAAAAATGCCCAGCCCTGACAAGAGTAATAACAAATGTTTCCTGACAAACAAGAAGGCTGAAATGTATTTTAAAAAATGAGAAGTGCAGCATTATGAATGAACACTTTTTTAATAGTCTCTCTAATGACTCATGAAAAAACCTGAATTATAAAGTAGAGAAGGTGGAGAAGCTCAGTAGATGAGTCGTTTGCTGTATACAAGATGACCTTGAAAGGAGTGTACTGGGGGAAGCAGAATACCATCAAAGCTACTGAGGAGGTTAGAGCTTGTTATCCATCTAGAAGGAGCAGGTTGGATACACCCAAGAGAACATGAGTGCGCATAGATCCACTTCACCTGAGAGCGATCCACTCAGCTGTCACTCTGCTTAAGCACTTCCCAGCTCCACAGACTAAAAAGTCCTTCTCATTTAAAAACATAATGAGGATGGGAAGAGAGGATGATTCTTTAGTTTGAGGCAAAACATAGTTTATACATAGTTGTTGAATAAAAATACCATGTAGAGTACAGTTATATGAGTTACACAGATATATAAAAAAATGCATAGTGCACACACACTTCTGTACCATAAGATGTGTTTGATTATTTTTAACATTCAGATTTTCAGCTCTCGGTGTCACTGTCTTATCCTTTAAAAAACACATTTTTTTTTTTAAACTATGTGTTTAAGACAGCAAGGTTCTTATTCACTAGGAAATTCGTATCCAAGAATTTGCATTTTCATATGTCAATTTTTTCTTCATCCTTACTTCATTTTCATTGATTTATTTTGTTATTTCCAGAGATGTGATCCTGCTGCCTTATAGTGAAGAGGACAGCTAGAACGTGGAGCAGAAAAGGGCCATCTTTCCCATATTTTTGCATTGGTGGTTAGGAAAGATTCTGTTTTCAAGACAGCTGCTCTCTTCCAAAGCAGCCTTTTCTCAGTGACCAATTTTTCCCACTGAGAACACTCACCTTTCCATATTTTAGTCAACAATATCAATGAAAGTCATGGAAATTTCAAATGTGTCATGAAATGACTGTCATAATTTTACTGTAATAAGGAAATAAAGCACATTTTTCTGAATTTTTACAAGGTTGTCATTTGGTTATTCTACAGTAGATGGCATCATTTAATAGAAAGAAAAAAACCTGAAGACATCTGGATATAATGACATTCATATTTACTTCTGACTTTCTGGACATTGTTAAATGAATTAAGAAATAAGCTAGGAGAGCTGCAATGAAAATGGTTGCAGCCTTTGGCAGAATGAAAGTATTAAATAGGTTTCCAAAGGAAACATACATCTGGGAAGACTTAGTCTGTTCAAGACACCCCCTCTGTGCTCAGATGTAGATCTGTGTGTCAGCATGTTATGACATAATGCATTTTGCATTGCTCATAAAGATTAACTGTTAGCTCCAAAATCCTTTGGAAAGCTGATTTATGCTAAAGCACTGGCAAGTTAACATATAAGAATAATAAGGTTATAAAAAAGCTGACTTGCCTACTCCTAGACTTGCGGTAAAACAGTCACATACTTGCCTTAACCAGCTTTTCTTATTGATGCCTAAATATATAAATTAGCATAAGATTAAAAAAAAAAAAATAGAACTCAACAGTATTTGCCTATGGCAACTCAAAACCTTATTCTTCTTCCCAAAGCCCTAAATATGGTGGCTATACAGCACTTCACTTCTACTGGCAGTTATTGCAATGGTTTGTTGGAAGCTGTGTCAATCTCTGATTCATTGTACAAAACATGAAAGTTTAATATTTGAAAGCCTAAATAACTTTGCATTTATTCTGTTTAATGAGCATTCACGTTTTTAAAGATTTTGCTGTGAGTGGCATTTCCCTGGGCCAGCCTAAAAAGGGAAGAAGAGGGAAAAAAAGGCAACCAGTCTTCGTCATATGCTGGTTTTGAATTATTTCCCATTTCCTAAGCAGACTAGCAGCTGTAGATAGGCAGACCAATAGGGAAAGCTGAGAGAAAAATCACTATTTAGTCTCAGAGGACCTGTAAGTGTGGTAAATAATATGTACAGGGGAAAAGAAATACAGTCGTCATAGGCTTGAGGGATGACAGATATCATATAGGACATAACCCAAATTCCAGTGACGTGAACGGGAATTTGTTATCGAGTGCTATGACCTGAGAAGCTGACCTGTTTTGTAGTTGCTTTTGGCTTTGCATTTGTGCAAGCACCATGATCATGAATTAACCACATTTATTTAGCAAAAGGAGAAAATCTAATAGTATCCTTGAAAACCACAGGCTTTTCTACTTTGGACAAAGTAAATGTCCAGCTATTGCATTAGTAGCAGACTCACACATCCCATTTGCAGAGGTGTGACTAAATGGTTAGAAATTAAAGAACATATTGAACTTGTCTGGTTCTGCCTCAGAAAGGGCAATAGTCCACACAGAGGTGACTCAATCCTCCAGCCATCCTGACAATGCCTTGGGAAGCAAAACCGAGGAGCTTTGATCTGCAAGAATCTGATCACAAACACAATGAACGAAGCAAACAGTTTTTGCTGTTATTTAAAGTACATCTGATAAAGGCTAAATCACTGAGACAAAGGAGGCCTTGCCTCCAACGTTGATGGATCCAAAGTCTGCTGAAGCTAAGAAGGGTATTTCTGTTGCTTTTTATGGGCTTTTAACCATCCAAAGCCTGTGCTTCCTCACTCTGACCTGGTTTTGGTCATTTGCTTTACAGGATGGCTACTTGAAAAAATGTTTTTATATTTCTTCTATCATAAATACACCAATTTATCGTGTATTCCAGCACTATTTTACACATTGTTTAAACAAAGGACAAAGTAGAAAGGAGATATATTGCTCATCGTCAATGGAAATGCTATAATTCTCCCCTACACTGGAGTAGACAGAGGAATCCATCCCAGTGTCTGCAGCATCACTGCTTTCCATTTACTGAGCAGAAAAGAATGCCACGGCATCTACCGCAAAGCAACTGGTTTGGGCTCCCTGTCTTATATTATGATAATGTTTATAAGAAAATCAAACATACTCATTCCATCCTGTGATCAGTAATGAAAAAAAACGTAATGAAAAAGAACTAGTTGGCTGGCTGAGCCACAACAGCCTGGTTTGTCTGCATGTTCTCCTGTCGGGTAAGTGCTGAGTACTTGAAAAATCTGAAATGGTGTCTGTTTCATAGGAGTTAGGAAAAGTGGTAGAAATGTAAGAAAAGAAATGGTTTAACAAGATTTGGGGGTTTTTTTTGTGGTTTGGGGGTTTTGGGGGGAGTTTTTTGGTTGTTGGGTTTTTTTTTTTTTTTAACTGCAAGGCCTACAGACACTCTCTCAGCTGAATTGTCTTAAAACAACCAGCTAATTAATTGAGTCAATTTCACACAGCCCGTAAGGCCATAAGGGCCAATTTGGGTGTACCTACCTATTGGGAGATATTCAGATTTAATGGTACTGATGTTATATTTTGTAAGGCTTGTCCACCACGTGATTGAAGGTATCAGAAATTAAACCCCAACTGATAAAACACTTAAATGTGCAATGTGAAAAATCAGAATAGGTCCATCTTAAAAATCTTTTCCTGCTCCATGTCCTGTAGGAGGAAGAACTGCCATAAGGTGAAATGGAAAAGGAGTATGAATGAATGGTTCACAGATTTCCCAGTTTCACACCAAAAAAAGACTGCTACATCCTGTGCTTTCAGACTGAAACCAAAGCTTTCTTACTTCTAGGGATACTCATCTGCCAAAAAAGCTGGTGTTTGAACTGTTCTACCACTGCACCAGTCCCAGACATTTTCCTCTTTACTCAGATGCAGAGCAAGAACGAGAAAGCAGCATAAAAGAATGCTGGATAATCATAATACCATGCTTACCTGTCAGAGGTATTGCGGAATGGAGACATGCACTGTTTCACTGGCAATATATAGAAGAGGCTGCATTTTCAGGCAAAGGATCATTATGTCATGTAGCTAAATTGTCCTTGCTCTGAGACCCATCCAATCTGTCTTTCAGATTACAAAATGGGGGAAAAAAACCAAACCAAACCAAACAACCCAACCAACCAAACAAAAAGAAAAAAAAAAAACCACAACAGGCATGCACTGGTAGAAACAAGTATTTGCATTTTAAACAAATCATTACTTGTTCCCTTTATTCGTCTTTATAAGCTCCAAATGCTGCAACCTTTCTTCAGCTTCTAGAAATTTTAGAAATATCCTTATGGAATATTTACTACCAAGTAAAACATAAAATGCCTCTATTTTCCTTGCAGATTAATGGCTTTTTCCTAATCTTTCAAAATGTGATTTCTGTTAAGAACTCTATTTTTCCCCCTTTATCTTCAGAGGGCTATTGTTCTTCTCAAAAGTAACGTGGTCTAAAGTGGCTGAATCTGTCACATTGTTCTGTCTCAACATTTATGTTGTACAAATTGCTCTATTCAGGCACGCATATTGACATCCTTGAATGATGTTCTTCATGAACTTCTAAAGGTCACCCTGCCACATAAGTGTTGACCAGTGATATCCCATCAGCAATATTGTTACACAAGAGCCCCACTGGCTTCAGCTGGTGCCTGCCATCAAAAACAATGGCAGAAGAGTTTCAAAACTGCCAGTAGAAGAACAAAGTGCAAGGAGGGGTTTTTTTGTTTATTTAGTTGGTGGGGTTGGTTTTGGCAGAACTGACATTTCAAACGAGGGGTAGGATAGAGCAGACCGCTGCAGAACTATCACCTTGCTCCTTTTTGGGGGTTGCCCAGCAAATCATTATACCTGTTTCTGAACTTATAAAAGTCATTTTGAGAAAATCATCTGATGGATGCAAGAGATGGTTATGCTCCTTTTGTTGTAAGCCATTGCTCGACAACATCATGGCCTAAACTGGTTTTTGTAAAGGAGGAAGATATTCCTGAATGAGCATCTGTATTGAGATGATGTTACAGGATTTCCTCTCCAAAGTCCTGTCTCAACAGGTGGACTCTCTAACTCAGACATTATATTTATACTGCTTCTTTTTTAGTAGAGATAGACCTCTTCTGCTATAATCTTCAGCACGTGTATCATTCATTCCTGTTTAAAGGTAAACACTGCCTGATCAGAACCTCCCTTGATTTTGCTGGGCTTTGGATCAGACCTAAAGAACATCTAATTTTAATAAGGGTAACTGCTTGCATTAGAGCAGGATGCGCAGTAAGAATTTAATCTTAATTCAGTGCATTCAACGCCTTTTAGAGGGACCACTGCATAATTTTTCAGTCACCCTTCCAACCTGTAAAATGCCTATGAGATTCTTTCATCTTCTCTGTTCTGACATTACAATATTCTCTGGCACATAACCTTTTGTGCTATTTGGTGTCCCTCTAAAAATAAGCAGCAGGCTGCACTCACTTTATGTGTGGCTATTTAGTTGTAGCACTGGCGTAAATTCCCACCACTCTGCAGTAATCTGATTTAAATGTTCTTGTCTTTAGAGTGAATGATGCCAAATGGCACGAAGACTGTGTCTTAAACCAAGCAGAAACTGACATAAATTCAAGGTCTGATGTTATTACTGATGATTTTATGGATTTGTTTCTTTAAACATACATCCTGCCTGCCCCTTGGGCATTCAATGAAGATTTCTGCAGTCAGGCTCCAAGTGTCAAGGTAATCTTAATTTTGAACACTTGAAAACATGAACACTTCCAGTTTCAGGGCTAACATATTTCTAAAGAAAAGCAATAGTTCCATGCTCAACTTTATTAGGATTAAATAAGTGGACAAATTTACCAAAATCCAGCACAACATTTTGTCAGAACTTGAAAAAAAAAAAAAAAAAAAAAAGAAAAAAAAATCACCATCAAGGCATATCTCAAAGACATACTTCTGTGTTTCTGATTTTAGCTAGGACCAGGAATAGTTTTAACACTGGAGGGTTCTTTGCCACATGTCTTGCAGTAGGTCTGTCCTGGTAAGAATAAAGAAAAACTAGAAAAGCCATTGTGTACAAGCAGGTTTCCCAGACAGTACAACCAGCCTGATAGATCCAAAACAACATGAAAGTGAGATTCAGCTTCTGAGCTGCTAATTGAAAGAGAACCACTGGAAACAGGTAATTGTTACAGCTTGCTCTACGTAGCACCTCTTGCAAAACACTGAACTATAACTACTTAATTCAGGATACTTTAAGGTTCTTGGCAAACTAAAACCGAAAGGCTACGTGGGGGAAAAAATGTATGATTTTTGTTTTTCATTGCCTAACTTTGTAATTAAACCAATTTTTATCAGATGACTAAAGTTTCAAGTGGGACATGATCTTCTCTTTCTCCTTAGCTCAGTGAGAGGGCTAACAACTTTATGCAATGCTGTTTTTGTGGTTTGCCTTGGAAGAAATCAGCTGGATTCAATGCTTCTCTCCTGAGACTGAAACAGATGGGAAATGTTACAATAGAGTATAGTACATATGGTAATATCATTTATATTTTCAGATACGCTGGACAAACTCAGACCCCATATAACTCCATAGGCATAGTGAATTTATATCAGAGATGAGTAAAGCAGCAGAGGGTCAAATTCTACATTAACATAACTCCCTGCACAATTTTATTGATTTCCCTGTAATTTCAGAAGTTGGAAGCAAATGAAGGGTTTGGTTCTTGTGTTTCATATTCCACTGATGGATTGAAGAACTCTAGCATACTGTCTAAAGAAAAGAACCATGTCTTTGGCTGCCAATAAATTTGTAAAATATTTGAAATTCAGAAGGTCGGGGGGATTTTGAATGCATAGAGGATCATTAACCTAGTTTCATCTGCAAAACAGTTTGTATTCATTCACTCCTCATTCCAGTTTGTAGAAATGCAGCCCACATTAATTTTGGACAGTTTGTTGGACAGAGATGGCAGTATTTGAAATTCTTCTTAATCTGCTTTATAGAGGATATTAAATGGCTATTTGTACACTGGATACAACGTTCTTATTGTCAACTTCCTAAGGCTACTACAGTGAGCATTGTGAGGGTTTTCTCAATTCTGAATTCTGGGGCCACTTCTAAGTATCAAGTTCTATGCCTATTTTTCCAAGCATGAAGACCTAGGGATCTTCCTAATTCCCTTGGTGGGTGAAAAACCACACTTTTTGTGTGGTGAAGAGCCTGCAAGCACAGAGCTGACCTTTTATTAATATCGGAGGTCTGAAGCGTTGCTGCTGCAGAGGCTGCCTGAAGCCTGACACACATTTATCTGACCCTGCTCTGTGTAGCAACAACGGACAGGGTGAGAATAAGCAGCACCACATAGCAGAGGAGGGCTAGAACATCTTCAGCAGACACAGACAGATCAACCAGCATTTATCTGCTGGAGTCCTTAAAAGGTATGAGTGGAAGAGCCTAAGCCAGAGAATACCTGATAAATGAAAAGGCTCTGTATTTCTTTTTTTTTTTTTATTCTTCACTGAAAGAAGTTTACAACACTCTCTCTTCAGCTGCTCTAACAGGAAAAGAATCAGTTGGACTTGAACGCCCTTCTTCTTCCCCCCTCCCTTTTTTTTTTTTAAAAACCCCCCCTTTTTTTTTTTTTTTTAAAAAAAAAAATTTTTCCTCTCCCTATTTATGCTATTCTGTTCATGCAGAAAAGAGGGATCTGCAAAGAGGACCACCCTGCCAACAAGTAAGCCACCAACAGGCTTGGAATATTGTACAAAGAATCTTCAAAATGTCTGAGCAGATTTCAATTACTCTTTTCAAAGATTTGCAATTCCCACTACACAGCCTATTGTTTGCTTTCACTAGGATGTTCTTCTCTTAAACAGCTGGCACAGAATGACTACAGCTCTGTAGGAAAACAAGCAAACACCATACAGTAGATTTAAAGCCAAACACAAAAAAAATTTAATTTTCTTAAAAGAGCCTCTCATGAACACAGAAGTGTTTTCCAAGATAGAATGAATTCTATTTTCACTGCTTACAGCTGAAGGAAAGCATGGGGAACATAGCTCATTGTCCTTTGATGCTCAGCGTGGCGATTACACTGAACATCAAAGGAACAATGAGCAATGCTTCCCTTATTTTCCATTAGCTGTGTTCGGGTGAGCAATTCTTTCTCTTGTGTCTGTCTGAACAAGGAGCTGTAGTTTTGCCCTTGCCTCTTTTCCTAAAAGAAAATGGAAAGAAGGTAAAAAAAAGAGAATCACCACCACAAAGGGAAGGAACAGAGGTAGAGACAGTTTGCAGCAGACAACCTGCTAATGCACCGACTGGTCACTGGGTGGGAATTGTGGGGAGTTTCAGTGGGAGCTAATTATGTCCAGAAGTTTTCCAAGAACTACCAGTGTCGAATTGCTGCAAGAAGCAGTTTCCAGACACAGATCATCCTTTCATATCTACAGCTGCAAACATTCGCAGGGTGTTCCTGCAATTTTGCCACCCTTCTCAGTGCTGGGGCTGGGAACAAAGCGGCGCCTGAAGCCACCATAGCAGCCCGCAGAAGTTTCGCACATGGAAGGAAACCTTTTGCTGCCTGTCAGGAGAGCAAAGGTGCCTGTGCCACCCTCAAGGACGGGATGCACAGGGATTTAAAGAGACAAACAGTAGCAGAAAGGGATGAGTCTCCTATGGCTGTGGATAGTTTTGTGTTATGTTGAAGGCCACTCTGATACAAACTCAGCTAAAGTCTACAAGTCTAAATCTAGAACTCGCATCTCCCATTTCTTGAGAGTCATGTGGGTGCCCTTTTAGCTGTAAAAGAATATAGATTTCAAATAACTAAACAGATTCAACCTTAAAGTACATATATTTCCATTATCATCACATTCTTCTTGTCTGATGTCCTGTGCATGCTTATTCCTCCCTGGCAGACATTTCTTGATGGGGTACTTGCATGAATCAAAGCAAGACAAAAATGTGCAGACATTGTTTAAGGAGGCACCGTTTTCATTCTCATTCCGATAGGTCATGTTTAAATGAAGGGTTTGATATAAATGAGGGAAAATAGAAGTAGTCTCTTAGCTAATCGGAAAGGAATCTCTTCTGCTGTACTTTCACTAAACAAAGCCAGAAGTACCAGAGCTGAAGTTTATCCAAACTAAAGCCATCAAATGGTTGTTGTTGGAGGGGTTATATCATGTTTTCCATTGTCATTTTGACACGAAACAGGCAGAGGCTTCAACTTTGCAAACTCAGATACAAGAAGATTTGCTCTGAAGTGAAAATAAATAAAAGCAGTGGTTGGAAGTAGGCTAGGTTTTCTCAAAGCAAAGTGGAGAGAACCTTTCCTATGAAATGCAAGATGAGAAAAAGTAATCACTGCTTGAAAACATAAATGCAAAATATAATTGACTGTGCATCTGTATGAAAGATGGATTGATCTACAGTCCATGATGGAACTCATTCCTCCTTGCAACCTTCCAACATTTAAGATAGGATAAGTACACCTCTCTATCTCAGTTACACTTACAGAAGAGACTTTGAGTCCTGCCATATGTATTTTTTAACTGTGGAGTTTATCAGTTCATTGGCCACAGCCAGGAGCAATGTAAGGGTTAATCTCTGAAATTGTTACGTAATCTCAAAGCAATGTGAGAAATATTAATGGCATGGTCCCTACACATAAATATGGGAATCTTATTTCCCTGAAACACGAAGTGTCTGACTGTGCTGAATGGAGAAAGATCAGGAAATTCTCTGGGAATTCCTTATAGATTTTTCCAAGGGCAAAGTATCTCTTTTCAGGGAAACTATGGAAAGGACAGAAAGTAGAGCTTCACAAACCCTGTGCATTGAAAGATTTGATGGAAGAAAGAAAAATCCATAGAGGAGTAGCTGTCCTGCAGCAGTAACTAAGCCAGAGCACAGCTCCCCTGTCTAGTAACAGGATGGCTGTGGGAAGCCAACTGCAGCGAGTCACCATGCAGTATCGCTGTAACGGAGACCACATCACCCTGAGCAGCACAGCCCTGAACAGCCTTCTCTCCAAGAGGAATCCAGCGGAACCCCTGTGCCAGAGGCGGGGAGTATGCTGATGGCCAGGGCCCCTCCTTCTTTTGCATCCACTACAAACCCCTCAACAGCCTGACCTGCAGGTACAGAAGCAAATTAATATTCTTCTTACAAGTCTCCTGGAGAAGGAATCACATCCATGCCCAGCTCTTCTTCTGTATAGGGCAAGTTATCATGGATGTGCTGAAGGAGGGGTAGGCTGGTAAAGTATTGCAGCAGCTACCTCAAGCTAAAATGATGACACTAAAATGCTTTCATTTTTGTTCCATTTGGGTTGAAGGTTATTTATCATCTGCCAAAAACCAAAATCAGAACATCTCAAAACTGTAGACATACAGGTGGTAGGTACCGAATTCTAAACTACATTAAAGTTGTGTAATCTACACTTTAGTAAGCTACCACAATGAGAATGAGCTAATAGTTGTCATGTTGAATAAGAAAAAAAATTATTATACCTTTTTCAAACTTGAGCTTTATTTTTTTGGGTGTTGCCAAAAATCAATTGCTCCATCACATCGAATTTCTGCAATGATGTGGGCATCTAATCCAGTTACTTCAAAGACCCAAAAAAATCTTGTTAACAGCATATCTTTGCCACTGTGAACAGCTTTCCTTTTCTTAACTGGGATCTTTTGCCTAGTTTCTTAAACAAGCATAACTAAAGGACAGCATAATCTGGAGTATTAATGGTCATGACCATTGCACTAATTTGCACTTCTGTGGGTTTTGACGAATTATTACTTCAAAACAACAAATTAAAACTTGCAACTGTTACAGCAGCTGTGGCTTGTGTTCTTCTTCAGATTACTAACCTACCATAAAAACATCAAGAGCAGTACATCCTTCATGGTGCCTGCTAGCCTGGGAAAGGATGCTTTGTTATTGTTTCCCCCTACTGGTAGGCTGAACCTTTCAACTCTTCAGAGACTGCTTTTAATCCAAAACGGTAAATGACAGTCTGCATCATTTCCGTTACTGACCTACAGCACGCTTTCCCAATTATGAACCCAGGTATGTCCCATTTTCTGCGCATTTCTGATTAAAACGAGGTTTGAACAACATCAGCACATAACTAGGACAATAACTAATAGATCCACATCAGTTTGTTTTATTACCCAGTCTGTGAAACAAGAAAGTGATAGTAATTCACTCCTTCCTTTCTCTTGAACAGCATTAACTCAAACTAGCACCAAGCTGTTGGTAAAGCTGGCATCAGCTATGATTTTGCAAGTAACACCTGGCTGCCTATTTCCAACCCCAAAACTTTGGCAGAAGCTGGAAGAGGAAACAGGATCTGCTCATAATCTGCAGCACTAAGAAGGGTGCAAATGTAATGACTGACTGAGGCATCAGCAGTAATATTCATGCCAGAAACAACACCCTTCTACCTCTGCCTCTTCCCCCTGTAACAAAGCAGTGGATGTTGTCAACTCCACCTCCTCTTTTAAAAAAATCAGTCTATGTAGATTTGGTCTCAAATCAAAAACAAATCTGGAAAATAATGAAAGGAATATAGAATGGTCTCATTTTCCTAAGGCTAATGTCTTCCAGGGATCTGTGATCTAAAATGTGTTTGTGAAATTTGTCATATTTCCAAGAACACATATATAATGTTTGGAGGGGGTGGATTCCCCAGGCTTTCATTTAGCATGATTTTTCCAGATCAGAAAGGAATATTTCAGTTTTCCTAAGCAGAACCTTGCCTGCCATGTGCTTGGTAAAAATCAGTTAGGAAAAATGGAAGAAGAGCAGTAGAACTCTGATCCTTCATACCTTCACATACTCCAGGTTACTTATGATGGCATAATTATCTGTTGGCTCACAGACATGCATCATCTGGTTTTACCTTCAAAACTCTGGAGGGGGACTTTGCTGTGTTACCAAAACCTTTGAGGAAAGATAGTTCTGACTGTCATTAGCATTACACTTAAACTAGCTAAGTTATCAACAAAGAACGCTAAGTGTTAAAAATGTCAGTCTGCCAGTCTCACAAATATACTGTATCTGTGCAGTACCCCTCTACTTCATTACCTATCTAATCCTTTCCAATTAATAAAAGAAGAAAGCAAAATGGCTAAACCAAGCTGTTCACAAGTTTTCCTAAAATATCATCCTCGTTTTCTGGGAGATCAGAAGGGGTGCTCAGCACAAAAAGTTCTTCGCGTGCTGCCTCCTGAAACCTACATCCAATGGTTACATTTAATTTTAAAACTGTAATTTGCAACTGAAAGTAATATGAAAGGTCAGTAAGTTCTCTCAGAGATATTTTAGTATTCAGTCATTACCTCAGAAATGAGCTTCCTGACCAAACATCCAAGATAATACTTATATTACAAAGAAAACACTAAATTACATTAGAGAAAAAAATTACTTGGAATAATAATGAAGGGTTTCTGGCTCTGCTCTCACATTGCTTTTAGAGCAGGAGAGTTTTCCTGATGACCTCAGTGAAGTTCCTCAAGGACTATTGGGTGTACGTATGAGAAGTGGCACACTCCAGGTGACAGAGACATCCTTTCCTCATCTCAGATGCATCTGAGACAGGCCCAACTGAAGACAAATGGTATGAATGCAGGCTGTAAGGCTAGTGAATGCTTGCACAAATCATGCTCCTGGGTAGAGAACATATTTCTTTCCTAAAGAAGCATTTGCAGTCCTTACACTTTTTGGTCGTTTAATATGCAGGATGTAAAGATGTCTTCAAATAGTGGAACTGAATATACATTTCTGGAACCTGAATCATTGGTCACGTCTGAAGCACCAGCATCATGCATGTCAGCCACCAGGAGGCATTTGATTTTGAGCACGCTCAGGGCTTGAAAACGCCTTACACTAACTGGACACACATCAGAAAACCTGAATTGTGTCAAGGTAATTTCATTTGCAGGTTAAAAGCATCCTACTGGGTTACCAGGACGTACGGCTTTTGTTCATGGAAGTCACACAAAATTCCTTGTTCCACAACATCCAGAGCCTGAGCTTTTGAAGGGGTTCAATCTGAGGCTGTACTCCAATCTCCATTCCCAGCTATTACAGCAAGACAAAGAAACACATAGCCCAGAGGTACATCTGACTATCCTAAATTTAGTGTATACTGAGCAGTTTCCTTAATATCTTGCCAAGTCTTGTCTCCTGGCAGGCGTTCCCAAGGAAAAAATTTATACTGACTTACATTTCATACTAACCATATAAACATTTTTCTTGACAAGAGCAAGCATTTTAGCATGTCTGGAAACTCTCTTTTGAATCATGGAAAATTTGGCTTCCCAGTCCATCGCTGCCCTGCACATGAATTAGAGATGCTAATAATCAACTCCTTCAATGAATATTTTCTGTGAGAAAAGCATATTCAAATGTGTGGAAAGGAAAATTCTGAAGAGAGGACAGAATTCTATATTTCAGGGGATAACTAGTGTTTTATCATTCTCTCTGTGTAACTTCATCCCTGTAAGTAGTATGGAAGGTAGCCCAGTAAGGAAATGTTACTACACCATGAAACAGGAATGTGGCAGGGAAATGAGAATACTCCCTCACACTTCGTTTGTATATTGTTCTTCTACCCAAAATTTACCATTTATTGAGTCAAATACGGTTGCACCTCAGAAATGTCCAGGGACATGG
>KL260058.1:0-13235 GCA_000699545.1 Podiceps cristatus | reverse complement strand
GCTCAGTGGGGATTTCTTTATTGGGAAAAATAAAACTGATATTCCTGCTTTTTGTATTGGATGGTCCCCTCATCCTTATCCCTCTGAAGACATATATATATATATATTAAAAAATACATAATGCGTATTAAATACATGCAATATGTATATTATTTGCCGCTATAAGCAGAGAAAAGTCACAGCATATGTTTGCTCAAATTTTATAACATTTCTTCACTGGGGATCACTGAAGAGACAGTTTATATATTGGAAAAGCAGAAACAGAAAAGCATCAGCTCACAGTATATTATGTTTGTTCTCTACAGAACACCTTTATAAGCATTGGGGTCTTTTTAAGATACTTTACAAGGCTTAGCCTGGCTCTGTGCTTGGTATTTGTTGCAGATGATGTTACCTGATTTGCTCATGCACAGAGCCCCCCGAGCTCCAACTACTCCACTGCCAACAGCCTGCTCTGGTGGACTTGTCACCCCCTTGGCAGAGGGGCCTTTCCAGGTATGCTAGGCAGATAGATTTGCCATGAAATGGCTAAAGTAATCGTTTTCATGATTTGTCTCACACAGAGTAGGGTAGGGTGTGGTTTTAAAGGCATTTGGCTTTCCTTTACTACTCTACAGTTTATTTGGCTGCTGGTCATCAAGTTATTTGTAAAGTTATTCGTTGCCCTGATGCAGGAATAAATACATTGCAGATCTTTTAAATATAAAGGAAAGAAAAATGTTTTATCTTAAGGAAGGTCTGGTTTACAATATCTGGCAAGCAGGAACAGAGCACATCCAAAAAAGGTCAGCTGTACTTGTGGAATGTCATGTGTTTAACTTAAATACTCATACCACACTTATCTTCACTCTAAATTGAATTACTGTATACAAAGTATTTTTTCCCCTCGAAATCCCACGTTCATTTGGGTTTTGGTGTTCTTGGTCTCTGTAAACATGCATGCACATACTTGCACGGACTCCCAGATACCATCAGCTACTAATCAGTCTCGTGAGAGACCGAAACAGCCTGCAGATGCACAATTCAAACTATTTCAAGCTGAGGGAATTAATTTACCCTCCTGCTTTATGTTAAAGTAAAAATCCCATAAGCTGACATATTTTCATATATCAAAACTGGTTAGAATTTTAAGACTGTTTTCCGCAATCAAATTGTTTAAACAAACCCCCACGCTGCCAGTGGAAAACACACAAGAACAAAGGAGAACTCCAAATAAAAAGCCTGGAAGCAAAGACTTACTACTTGTGACAAATAACTTCCAGGCATAACACACCTAACAGTCAAAATGTTATTCCAAGAGTTAAAAGAAATAGTTTAAAAACTCGCCGGTGTCTGTAATATGAAAGCAAGAACAAGAATAAATGCAACTAAGGCAGACAGCACTGTGCAGTCCCCTTTAACCACAGAAGAAAGCAAAGCAAAGCAAAACCTTTGGGATGGTAATGCAAGCTCCTGCAGCTTTCAGCTTCAGCATTAAATATCTGGCTCTGCTGAATTAGTGAAAGAAAAGTGTTCTGGTGAGATTTGTGAATACACATTTCTTACAAGCTATTAAAATAATTGGTGAAAATAAAAATAAAATAAAAACATTAAAGCATAAGAAGCTTGAATTACTCACCATCTTGTTGTGCCAAAATAACTGAGGGTTGAAACACGGCAAGAATGAGCAAAGTTACTTTTTGCACAAAGCTCATCATGTCTAAATATTAGACATGAGACTCTCTGTGCAAAAATAAAAATGGGGGGGGGAAGAAAAATCTATTCAAAATAGCAACATCGGTTGTTCCCTGCCCTTCCAGCACCGGGCCATGTACAGAACTCAGCCACAAGCATTCCCCAGCTTTGGCCTTAAATAGGAAAAAAATTGGCTTACTTTACTTTTCCACCCCCTTTACTGAAACATGAGAAGACGACCCATCCCCTAACAGTAAATGAATGATTAATATTTCTCTTGGCTTTACAGAAGAATAAAGTCAACTAAACAAGATACACAGCACATCTGGAACTTTTGTGAGCGTACAAAATGCACGCTGAGACTGTATATGGTTAGTGTGTGCTGTATGTGAGATATATGCATGAGAAAAAAAGAAGTTCTGAGGTAAAGCCTCTACGGTAAATCATTTTTTCATGTTAATTAGGAGTCAATAGGTACAGCCCAAAGAGGATTTTTAATTCTTAGTGCTGCCTAACAAAGATAAAAGGTAAGTACCTGCTGTGGCTGTACAAACTGAAAGAATCCCAGAAGTGGAGGGGCAAACCTGGGCATTTCTGCTGATGAGCAATCAGAGTTAATGAAAGGGAGGCCTGAAAATTGCAACACTTCTGTTCCAGTGCTTTTCTTGCTGTCTCTGCCTCACACCATGATTTTGTGACCTGGAGGGAAAGCAAACAAACAAATTATGAAGAAAACAAGATCCCAAATCAGAAGCACTAATCTCCCAAACTAAAACTTTTCAAATAATTCCATTTGATGCTGTCACTACATTTGAAAGGAATGCAGAACAAATACCACTTTTTCTTTACGTTTTTTTCCTCAAAAGAGAAGGTATAGCAGACAAAAAAAAAGGAAAAAAGACCAAAGGAAAAAAAAAAAAAAAAGGCAGACTACTAATCCCTTTTAAATCTAGTTCTTTCTTTATTCCATGCAGAACTTTACTGAGAATAGGATGCTGAACTTTACTGAGAATAGGATCAGAACATACAAACTTGTTTTCCAAATAAAATTGCTTAAGCACATTTTATAATGAATGTAGTTATGCTGGGAATACAGCTTGACACACAAGCTTGGGAGACTCTAAAGTGAATGCAGAAAGGTGTCACAGCACGCATCTCTGCTAAAACAATGACCAAACTAATTTGCTACTCTCAGTCAATTAATTTGATCCAGGTCATTAACTACAGGAGTGCTCATTCATTTGTTCTCAAGTGTTTCTGAGATTACAGTGACCCAGGGAACCATCCCTCCTATCATTAATGTCATGAACTATCATCCCCAAAAAGGGACCCATATCTCTGTATGCATAAGAAAATAAAAGCAGCTTGAGGTTACCTTGTGATCTGATAGGTATTGGGTCTCATTTCAAAACCTGTTTATCTGAAATTTTTTTGCACTTAAACCAGAAAGTCCTCTTTTGCTGGGGTCACCTGAGGTGGAAGAGACTGAAGCAACTATGAAGAGATTTGAAATAATTTGATGCCACTTTCAACATACCCTGAGGATCTCTTCTGTGTCGTATGAATGGCTTGATACATTTCAAAGGAATTACACACCACTTTTTGCATGAATTAAACATCCCCCAATTTTCCACGTTATTTGTGTTGTGTTCATTTATTTCATGCAGCTTTGGGTTTTCATGTCCAGTATACTTAACAGGTTAGCTTATTTGCTTTATAAACTTCAAGTAGCTACAATCGACAGTTAACCACCTCCTGTTGAGCTATCCTAAAACACGAGACAAAATGCTTCCAATGTTTATGCATAGGCCTGTAAGGTTTTGTCCTCTTTTGCAGTTATACTCAGGACATAAATTAGAACCAGAATATCTAATAATACCTGGATTCATTTGTTTGGCTCTCTTCAATAGAATGTACAAACAGACCAAACACTGGATCCAAACCATTATCAGCTATGGAATGAGAATTAAACTAAATTAAATGTTTACCAAAATTGCATGCAGATCAGTTTTTGATTGCCACTGTTTTCTGTATTAATGTCTACTTGTTCATCACTGCCATTGTTTAATTTACATGAAACTTAATGAATGTTACATGGTAAGTGTTCACATTTAAATAGCCAAGGGAAGAATTAGAGAAATTTGATCATGGTCTTCTACTTAAAGCCACTTCAATATTGAATTCTACAAATTTTTCAGCCCATTTGACCACAATAAACATTTCTCTCTATTTCTTAAATTTATCTTTTCAAAAAAAGAGAACATTCTTGGTGACTCCTTTATTTTCACTAATGCTTCCCTTCAATTTTTACAGAACACCACTTGATTGAGTAAAATTTAAATTCTAAGAAAAGTTCTGGATTGTTCACCTTGGATATTAAACTAGTCTCTAACTAGATTATGAACACAGATTTATCCACAATACCTACTATTTCCCATAGGCATTCGAGTATCAATCTGTGTTCTTGAATTTGTACAGAAATGAATCCTGAGGTTTCTGAACAGAAGCATAACCAGTATCACTTAATGATTACATCCCATAAAACCCAAAATAACCTATGAACCTTATCTTCTTTGGGTTCTGCAGTATATTTACTGTGGTTCAGCAAATAATGAATGGCAATGCTCAGCTACACTGGAATTTCTTATTAGTGCTGCTACCTTCACGTAATAGTGGCTGTAGAATTGATTTTATAGTTCTAGTGTGAAACCACAAGGCCATTTACTGTCATGAGTCTATTCCTTTTGACAGCCATTCACCATTTTGTTTTGTCTTAAATACCTCGCCTGAACAGACTGCAGCACAACGACTTTCCTTGAACATCCGTGGACACTTTATGATCAAAGACCTCCTTTCCATACTGTCTGCATGTGGATGTGGAAACAGGCCCTCTAGAAACCCAGTTGTCTTGATTCTTGAGTCTCGCAGGCAGTTTTAGAGTATTTAGTAAGTAGCTCTTGGTTAACAGTCATCTTCCCAGGGACATAATGTCTTGGTATCTAGACTAAACTGGAAAAAAGGTAGTCGTATGAGGATTGGGGGTATTTTTGCATGCTTGGTTAACAGTCATCTTCCCAGGGACATAACGTCTTGGTATCTAGACTAAACTAGAAAAAGGTAGTTGTATGAGGATTGGGGGTATTTTTGCATAGGGAGACCTGGAATAATTAGTTGTAAAAGTTACTGAACTTATTTGCGCTTTCCTGCGGATACCATGAAAGATGTGTAGACCAAAACTACTGGCGAACCTGTGTACCAGATGACTGGAGCATTCATGCTGCTCCTGCAATTTGGGATTCCTAGTGTATGTTTGAGTCTTGTACTTAGTGACATTCTGCCTCTGAAAGACAAATGAGAGACATGCTCTTACATATTTATCAGATGACCTCAGGCCTCCCTTCCTAAAAGGTCAGTCCTTAAGCAAATGATCTAAGAGTTATGTTAAAAGTTCCCAAAGTTCTGACCTGTAGAACAGACTGGCAGCTATCCCTTTTTTCAAAGAGGGCTTAATCTGAACTGAGAATATTCAGGTTTTGTTGTCATAATTACCCCTATGTCAGGAACAAGTTATTTATCTTTTGTTCTGTGTGGATTTTAACAATTACAAAGAATCTTGAAATTTAAAAAGGAGTGAATAGTTTCACAGAAATAAAACACTGCAAATAGTTGCATTTAGGTAAGTACATTGAAACTTTTTTTTCCCAAAATTATACTTACTGAATCAACACATGCTCCTAAGACGCATCTCTTGACACTGTTTTCTCTTAAAGCCTACTTTTTAAAACATTTGACCTACAAAGAAGCTGCATTTAGATCCACTAAACAAACAAAAAAAACCCCCATATGCACTTTAACCATTTCTGTTTTCAAACTAGAAGTAATGCAAATCATGACCGATGTGTCTTAATGGACAATTACAGGAATTAAGGTGGCGAAGTCAATGAAACTGTTTAATTCTTCTCCTGTCTTTCCATTTTCACTCAAATTATTTCCTAAAACAATGAGAAATCAACTTTTGAGACACAGCCTCTTGTTCACATGTGCTGTTTTCAGCTTTGCACAGCTTCAATGGTTTTCAAAAAAGAAAACTTTTTTTTTCTTCCTCCAAAAGTCCTGCGCAGATTAAATAAAATCCTTCATCTGAGTCATGCTGGGAACTGTGTTACAGCACAGCTGTGAGGGCTCTTAAGGCAGAGCCAACATTATGACTGCATACGGGTGAAGCAGACAGCACCCACAGCATTTTCTCCTCACAGCAGGAGAGACACAAGCCAAAGTAGTTGAATTGACCTTTGTGTGTACCAAATGCTGGGGAATTCAAAATCTACGGCCAGGGCGTGGTTTCTCTGTACTGAACACGCACCTACTCTTGTCGCCAATGATGGAATCTGTTAATTTAGAACACTGGCCCAATGCCTTTGTGAGGATGCTCCTCCTTTTCACCAAGGTGTCAAAATTATTTTGCAAGGAATCCTGTCTTCTTATCTCTAATTCAGATTTCCACTGTACAACTGAAAAAAACCCCAGATCTTAACATTTTAAAGAAATGCCACAGTTCTCTCCACCTGAGGAAGTACTTAATGAAATGGCTATACGACTTTGTGGCAGGAGAGTGTCTTGTAAAGGCTTTTGTGTTCTACAACTTGTGGTTGTTGGATATCAAAATAACATAAAATGGCGGAAAAGATTTATAAATTTAAGAATAAACTTGGTTGTGAATTTGTGTCTATGTTTAGTTTTACACAATCACAAAAAAAACCCGTGTTTTGCCATATATCTAAGCAACAAAAACCTGTTAAATCAATCAGAAGAGGAGTCCAAGAAGGACTTATTGAAAAAAGTAGGTTATCCTTTCTACCATGGGGTTTGTGTAGAAAGTGAAGGTGCATCATTGAAATCAGTCACTCTGCTGGCTCTGCTCAGGTACCAGTTGCTGTCTCTGTTGTCTCTGCTCGAATCACCATTGCTCCAGACAGTACATGCAGTTCCTAGAAGGGCTCAAGCATACTGTACTTCAGCTACTGGTTCATAAGACTATGAGCCAGCAGTGTGCTCAGGTGGCCAAGAAGGCCAACGGCATCCTGGCTTGTATCAAAACCAGTGTGGCCAGCAGGGCTAGGGAGATGATCGTCCCCCTGTACTCAGCTCTGGTGAGGCCGCACCTCGAGTACTGTGTTCAGTTTTGGGCCCCTCGCTATAAGAAGGACATGGAGGTGCTTGAGCGTGTCCAGAGAAGGGCGACGAAGCTGGTGAGGGGCCTGGAGAACAGGTCCTACGAGGAGCGGCTGAGGGAGCTGGGCTTGTTCAGCCTGGAGAAGAGGAGGCTCAGGGGCGACCTTATCGCTCTCTACAGGTACCTTAAAGGAGGCTGTAGTGAGGTGGGGGTTGGCCTGTTTTCCCACGTGCCTGGTGACAGGACGAGGGGAAATGGGCTTAAGTTGCGCCAGGGGAGTTTTAGGTTAGATGTTAGGAAGAACTTCTTTACTGAAAGGGTTGTTAGACATTGGAACAGGCTGCCCAGGGAGGTGGTGGAGTCACCATCCCTGGAGGTCTTTAAAAGACGTTTAGATGTAGAGCTTAAGGATATGGTTTAGTGGGGACTGTTAGTGTTAGGTTAGAGGTTGGACTCGATGATCTTGAGGTCTCTTCCAACCTAGAAATCCTGTGATCCTGTGATATGGGACCTCAGCATCAAAAGGTTCCAGGTTTTAGGCTTCAGTAGACTTTATGAACTCTTTTTTTTAGCTTTTCTAAATAAAAATAAAAAAGAAGAACAATAACTGTAAGACACAGCCAAAACTTAAAAAATTGTTTCCCATTTTTCTCTTTGTTGATTTATTGCTTTTCTAATGAGGGAATAAATATTCTTGTTTGAGTTTACTAAAGAATAACAAAAGGCCATCCATAGTCATATGACTCATCCTTTAGAAAAAACAGAAGAATGCAGGATTAAATGTTTTAACTCTTTATCTCTTCAATATGAACATGACTGGAAGCAAAAGAAGTTACCAAGGCAAAACAAATTAAAAAAAAATATTCTAAATGAAGGCCACTGGAGACGTGCAAGTAGGTCAGAGAACATGGCAACACAAGATTCTTCCACTAAAAATGAAATCCCAGTCTGGGGAAAAAAAAAAAAAAAAAAAAAGAAATAGCAGTCTTCAGGAGTAGTTTTCACTGGCCGATGGTATGAAGCAGATATGACATTCTCTTCTGGACTGTAAGTGCTCCATGTGTCCCAAAGAGCACACTGATTTCCTAGAACGGAGAAACAGCGTCCAGCTGCTTTTCTGGAAGGAGGTGTGGTGTTCCACGCTGGGGCCAGCCCTGCTGCTGCTCACACCGGTGGGTGGGTGGCCTGAGAGGCTGACTGCTAGGAGTCTCTCTCATTATGGGATTTCTACTGATCTGTGACCTCTTGTCACATTCTTTTCTCTGCTGTTAACTCTAGCATATTGTCAGAGAGCCCATCGTACATCTGCTAGTGGAAAGCGGTGGCACTTATGAATTAATCTGTCCAATGTTATGCATAGAACAACTTGGGACCTTAGTTTAGATACATGGGTTGATCTGTTCTGCTTTTCAAAGGTGGCTTTAAAAGTACCTTACCTTTCAAGATGAATCCTGTCTTGAGAACACTAAATCATCACCTCATATTTGAGCGCCTCAAAGTCTGCATTAGTAACATCAGAAATAATGGCAGATAAAAAAGATATCTAAAAAAATTCTAAATAGATACGTAGTTATACTACTGATATGAACTCATTTTATGGCTAAGCTTTATATGGGCTTGCAGGTTTTATGTTAATATTACAGAACAGAAAACCCCAGTTCAAACATATCAACTGTACATTGGTAAGAAGTGTTTGGGCTATGATAGGCAAGTCTAGGAAAGTTTTGTTAGATACTCTGAGTAAAAAGATACCACAAAGCCAGCCCAAAGTAATAACAAAAAAGTTGTGGTGGCCTCTGGTGATCAACTTAAATAGTTACAAAAAATCATCTGGACAACACATTCATTCTTTTTCATCCTTGTAAACTTTGTGGCACAAAGAGTGGTAATAATATAATTATTTCTATATTTTTACTTGAAACACGCTAATTAATTGGATTTAAACTATTCTGTGAATGAAAAAAATTGTTATGCCTCATTTGAGATCCATTTACTCTTTGTTCTTAAAGACAAGAAACACATTTTACCTCCTTTGCTAAAAATTGTGTCTCATAGAAAAGTGGAAATAAATAGAAAAAAAAATATTGGAACAATATAACAATATTTTTTAATAAACAGCTGTGAGCTATGAAATCATCTTAATATAAGAATGTATTCTTCTCAGCAGATCATTTACTATATACATAGAAAATTCAGAAAAGTGTCTTCTCCATTTAATTAAATCCTTATCTGAAGTTATTAAACATCCTTTTTTCAAATAGCAGAACACTGGATAGCCTGCTATGAATATACTGAAAAACATGACTGCAAGGCTAGTATTGTGACTACAGAAGAGTACCATAGTCATGATTTTGAGAGCAAAGAATTAAATGAAAATACATGTAACCCCACCTTCCCAGCCCCAGCTGAACTCCCCTTCCTCAAAGGGATATTCCATCAAACTCTTGCTAGAGATCAATCAAGCTCCAGGACCCACACTATTGAAGAAATCTTGCATGCAGAAAATTAAAAGCAGCTGCAGGGGAAAGAATCTCTCAGCTAAAGCCACTATATTTGATTAGTATTTATTGTAAGATTAGAGGTCTGGTCTGGGTCATTCTTTCCTGATGGTGGCAGTACCTTGTTTACTACAGTGGCAATGTTCAGCCAATTCAGTAGACACTGTAGGAGAGGAGGAGGGTCTCGACTGCAAAAAGATCCCACAGTGAGAACCAAGGAGTATTCAAATCTCCCCTCTCCTGGGCAACCCTTTTAAGAGTGCAGATCCCCAGCCACCCACCCCGCATCTCCCCCACTGGCTTCTGTTTGTTCCCAAGGCCAGCAGAACACGCAGCTGTCAGGAATTTATGAAACAAGTGGACACGTACACAGGACTGAAAATCTGACCTGGTGTTACGGAAATCTTGGGTTCTTTGCACAACAGAGAATTAAGCCTGTTTCCATTCCCAGAGCTTCTGGTGCTGTTTTTTATTTAGAAATTGCACTTCCTAATTTATGAAGGTCAGGAGGTCAGTGTTGTTATTGTACTATCTTTCCCATAAGCTGCCTTACTGTGCCTCTTTATGTTTTGCCATTCTGAACAAAACCACTGCAAGCTGTTACTTTTCCAGCTCCCAAGATACCACCCATGGACATTTTAATGACTCAGAAAGTGGAGGAAAGATTTTCATTTGGAAGAGTAATGAAATTTCAAAATGACTAATTGCTTTACATATACCATCTCTAGATGTCTGAGAATTTTAGCATCACCTTTGCATTAAGCAAATGGGAAACTACACCATAAAGAAGAGAGAATATTTTCTAAAAGTACAAAATAAAGATATGAGCAGAATCCTGGTCCTGATCCAGTGTCATATTTAATGAATTACAGTTTATGGAAGTTGTCATGCTACTCAAATTTGGTCCTCACCAGCCAAATGACACCATTTCTCCTCAGAAACAGAACACATTCCCATCAAACTCTTGGTACCTTTGGAACCAGAGTTGTGCCACCAGTGAGTGAAACAGTAAATGCTTTTGAAGCTTTGTAATGCTGATTCGTTAGTCCTCTACCAAGGTCCAGATAGTGCAGATCAGATTCAGACCTTCTACACTTTTGGCTGCACTTCCAAACAAACAAAAAATTTCTTAAATACAGGCACAATGTAGAATAAATTTATGAGGATGAGTTTAATTAACACTCTTATGATGGTTAACCTCTCTAAAAATTTGCATGAGTACTATCTAGAGAGAGCTATACTGCTGATGTTTATGTTCCGAACTAAATCAGGCATTGCAATGCAAAAGCTGTCAACAAACTTTCATATTTCACTGACTGATACAGAAAAAATTCAGTACAATTGGTAATTGATTTTTTTGCCCCATGCCTGTTGTTCTTAGTAAGTGACGTTCCTTCCATTTTCATGATTCAAGGTCGCTGCCTTGGGGAAACAACAAAAAGAGAAAGATCTTGCCTGATGCTTTCTATCAGCGTCCCTTCTATTGCTTTTTAGCCTGGGGCAATCTCCAGATGAAGTTTTATAGTAGCCTCCTGGGGGTACATGCATGCACATTTGCCTGCGTGCAACATAGATTTTGGAGAACAGTATGATACAAAACAAGCATACAGTAGGTTATTAATTATGAAAAAAAATATTGACAAGCATATTTACTTGTTCCACCTCGCAAAACAGAGTAAAAGATCATTCCCTTCTAAACAGTCTTGAAGCTTTCTCTTACACACCCTCCACATGCCCAGAGAAGTGGCAAGGTGCCCAGCTCTGGGACCCAGGGGCTGGAAAGCGAAAGACCTGATGCACAGCAGCACCTTGAAACATGAGCAGAAAAAGCAGCAGCAAATTTGCCACGTGTTGCAACAGGTTGTCACTCAATATAGCATTGTTGTGAGACCTCTGTATTATTTTGTAGTCACCTTTTGCTGTAACATGGCGAAAGGTGCATGTGTGTTATGCCACTAGTACATGTCACTGTTAAAACTTAATAACAAAGATCAGGGAAAGGGTTATGAACTTCTACTGGGATAGATCCCGACTATCCTCAAAGTTAGAGCTGCCCCTGCATTCTGTGTTAGCAGCTGCCTCTGAGACAGACACCTGCTCCTGCCACACCAGACTCCTGGCGGCTGCAGGGCTCATGCTTAGACAGATCCAACTGCAAGGGCACAGATCATCAAGAAATGTCAAGAAAATAGAAGCTGCGCAATGAATTTGCTAAGAATGTATAACATCTACACTGTAAAGTCTAAAATATGATGCCTGGGGATGTTAACAAGAAAAGTTTTGACTGTCATTACCTCCTATTTAAAATAAAACCTCACAAAATATATCATAGTAATGCCTGAGCGTACCTCCCCCTCAGTACGGATGACATTATGATGCAAATAAAACACTAGTTACAGCGTTATTTTTGTGCTGGGGTAGCTACCTAGACCCCAGAGAACTTGCTGTCCGGGAAGAGGGCAAGCTATATAAAGTGACATACGATCTGAACATGACTACACAAAGTTGAAGCATACAGGCATTATTCCACATACTCACTATAGCCTCATGATAAAGAACAGTATGAACAAGCTTCCTTAGCTATGCCCTGTACTACAAGGTATGTGCATGTTAAGTGCAAACTTATGGCAACATCATTTTAGTGATCAGAGGATTTCCAAATTTTAGCTTAAAGCAGCTTTATAATGAAGATGAACAGACAGAATTCTGAATTTTGACACTGGATTTTGGTCATATTCTTTTTTGTTAACCTGTCAATAAAATGTCACATAGGTGAAAAAACAACATATATTTAAATCAAACATCTCCATGCAGCAGTGGGAGATGGGGGGAATGGGGTCTTTTCTATTTATTGGGGTTTTTTTAAAACCTTTTCCAAGATAGAATGAGTTGCCTTTTCAGAGCTTTTCTTTAAAATCTTATTGAAACACTGTTTTCAAATAAATGACAGTTAGAAAAATTCACCCCATCAGTATCTTTGGAAAACTACAAAGCTGTCAGCAGCAATACTTTAATATTTGTGAGATGTTTCTAATGCAGTACTTTTAAAAGTACACAAGTAGTGTGGATTGAAATTTCTGCTAGGCAAAAGACATAAATAATTCAAAACATAAGAATTCAAAGAATTTGACCTTAAGCAACTTCCAATATTATCAATCTAACAATATGCACTATTTTCCTTTGGACCTAGTGCATTGGCTATTTTGGAGTACAATGAGCAAGCCAGTTTTAATCTATTCGTGCAGAGCTAATAACCTCTCAAAAGGGAAAAATAGCTATTAGTCCTTCCCAGAAACACTGCATATTCTGATCAGTTTCAAGCTGAAAGGAATTTTGAAGACTCTTTTTAAAATAAATCAAAAGTCCAAAACACAGAGATGCTCATTATGCAAGTGTTAAAGTAGCTATGAATTACATTTATAGACACATCAAGGTCTTTTAAATGAACTGAACTCTTGAAAGAAAGTATAAACAAGCAAGAATCTTGTCCTATTTTCTTTTTCTGGGGAAGAGTCAGGCAAAAACAGCAAGTGAAAGAAATATTCTCTCACTGCAGAGTTATTCCTACCACTTCAGGCATGGCTGTGGGAAATTATCTTGAATGTAGAATAAAGTGAGAAGAGATTGTGTTCTACAATTTTTAAGTGCAGTGTATTCTTTTCAATGAGCTGAAGAACACATAAGCCAGACCCATGAATATGTCGAAACACGTATAAACATCACAGCCCTATCATGTCAGTACAAAGAGAATTACCACATTCCTTACTGTTAAAGTACTTCTGACTTCCCAAAAGTTACACTTCTGTATCTAGGCTGGCTTGATCTCCTTGGGAACCTAGGTTCAAATGCATCCAAACTGTGCCTCGCCAGGCACAAAAAAAAATATATAT
>JMFS01022218.1:0-15964 GCA_000699545.1 Podiceps cristatus | reverse complement strand
ATTCTATGATTCTATGATCTCTCAGAGGTTTGTTCTAGAAAGATACTTGCTAGTGGAAGTCTGTACCTGCACTGGCAAGTATTGTAGAGCAGCAGGTTCAGATGTACACATTAAAACAGATGGTGCTGGGGAGCCAATATCCAAAGTATCCCTGAAGTTTTACTTCACGCTAGCATTATCCTGTTCTTATGGACTGAATGTCTGTGATTAGTCAGAGACCCTGAGATGGACACTTGCAGTACATCTTTTAATGGCAATTCATCCCACATGAATTTGTGAGCTCTGAGAGTGCTCCGAGAAGTGAAATAACACGCAATATGTGAGCAGAACTGCAGGATTCCCACCAAAATATGAGCCAAGGAGTGTGCCCATGTGGCCAAGAAGGCCAATGGCAGCCTGGCTTGTATCAGCAATAGTGTGGCCAGCAGGACTGGGGCAGTGATAGTCCCGCTATATTTGGCACTGGTGAGGCCGCACCTCAAGTGCCAGGTTCAGTTTTGGGGTCCTCACTACAAGAAAGATGCTGGAGCATGTCCAGAGAAGGGCAACGAAGCTGGCAAAGGGTCTAGAGCACAAGTGCTGTGAGGAGTGGCTGAGGGAGTTGTGGGTGTTCAGTCTGGAGAAAATGAGGCTGAGGGGAGACCTTCTCGCTCTCTACAACTACGTGAAAGGTGGTGTCAGTCTCTTTTTCCCAAGTAACAAGTGCTAGGATGAGAAGAAACAGCCTCAAGTTGTACCTGGGAGGTTTAGATTAAATATTATGAAGAATTTCTTCACTGAAAGGGTTGTCAAACACAGGAACAGGCTGCCCAGGTAAGTGGTGGATTCCCCATCCCTGGAAGTATTTAAAAGACATGTAGATGTGGCGCTTGGGGACATGGTTTAGTGGTGGACTTGGCAGTGATAGGTTAAAGGTTAGACTCAATGATCTTAAAGGTCTTTTCCAGCCTAAACAATTCTATAATTTTATGACTCTATGGTTTAGTGGTGGACTTGGCAGTATTAGGCTAATGGTTGGACTCAATGTTCTTAAGGGTCTTTTCCAACCTAAATGATTCTATGATTCTGTTCTATGATTCTAAAAAAGCCTTTCTCGTAGAGCCAAAACATTTGTATAGACACACTGTAAGCAGACTTACTCTACAAAGAAGCTTGCAAGTTAACTAGCACATGTTCAGTGAGGATGCTTGAGAGACCGTCATCTGGAACGGAACAGGGAGTCAGTCAAAACAACGCTGAAAACACGGAAGCAGCACTGGCCCATTCAGGGCAGAACCTCTGAAACTCCAATTAATAAAACTTTTCAGCGTTGGCTGGCACAACACTGCCAGTTTGAAGGCAACATGCTAAGGATGTGGAGATTGCCTCTGAAGGGTTTTTGATGTGAAGGCAAGTAACTGCGGTTTGGAGCAATGCAAATGTTCTGGAGGCCACAGGGAGATGGAGAGGGGAGACATGGGCAAATCAGTATGCAGTGAAATCAATCCCTGCAGGATTCTTCTGGGAAACGCTGCTTTTTGTTCTCAATGCTTGCTAAGGATTCTCCACATCTTCAAAGAGCCCAGCTGTTATTTTCACATTTCCCTTATTTTGCCTTCAGGCTTGCACAGTTTCCCATAGAATTTACCCCTAATTAGCCTTATTCCTCCTATTCCCTAAATGTCAGAGAAGACTAAAGGAAATTTTTGTGATCATCAAATCAATAGGGCTGCAGCTGTACAAGGACATAGAAGATGCTGTTTCTCATTCACTGAAACCACAGGTATGATGTACTTGGTTGCATCCACATCATTAACTCCCCTTACCCTCTGAACAGGGTGGCTGTGTTGAAACTGTTTATGGAGAACATGTTAATTCTCAAACTGTGCCAATATTCAGGCAAGCACTGGGTCAAAAGTGTGCTAGGATACGCTTTAACAATTTAGGAGTGTAATGAGTCATTTCTAGTGTCTGCAAGTGTTCCTTGGTACCATTTCATTTACTAGAATAGAAATTATCTAGAAATCTTTCTATCGGTATTTGTAACCTCTGACTTGGATCCATGAGACTTTTTACACATTTCTTCCGTTCAACTTTGATGCAACACCAAGATCCTATATACGGTCTGCTGCTGTAGGAGAAAGGAACTAACAAATGGGAAATAATTGAGAATAGAACACTGAAGTGATTGAAAAGCAAGGGAGACTGACTTGTAAAGAAGAGGATAACTGTTAGCATTTGAGGAGTTTAAAAACCAAAGCGGAAGAAGAATTATTTTCAGGGTCTAGTAGAGTTTCACTAGGTGTAAAAAGCTGAGAGTGAGAAAGGGATCTTTAGCGAGAACAGAGGGAAGCATTTCATCTACCATGAAATTGTCTCACGAAATAAATGGTGGCAGTCCTACAGCTTGGGTTATTTTAAATTAGACTGGCCAACATACTCGAGCGGATTCCTTAGGGAACAACTCAATACTGAGACCCAGGGATGGCCATGTCAACCTCACAGGCAGCTCTGCCGCTCGTGATAATTAGGCTCCACCATGCTGCCATGAAAAGAGAGCATTTGAGGGCTGTTTGACACTCACGCAGCACCAGATCTTTCACTTACGGTGCTTGTCATGATATCGTGTTATTTATACATTACTCCAAGTTGAAAAGTCTCTGTGAAAAGGCAGGCAGAGCCCTCATAAGTCAACCCCCTGGACTATTGAAGCTGATGAAAGATATAAAATAGCTTGCGTTAAACCTTCAAAACTGTGAGCATCAGTGAGAGATTTTACTGAAAATACCCCTTAGCAAGAAATGACACATAGTAATGAGTGAACAAGGAACATGCATGAACTAACAAATAAACTCTGACAGACTCTGTGGGGCTTTTTTTGTTTGTTTGTTTGATATTTATTGTATTTCTTTTTCTGTCTGCTTACAAATGTTTGACTGACAAGCGGGGAGGTTGGCATCTATCACTTCTCTTCAAAACAGATAGGGAATGAACATCAACATTTCTCAACACCACCCAGAGGGAACAACCTTTCCTAAAAATAAAAGCATTTCCCTCACACCTGTTGCCACAGCCTATCCAACTCCCCTTCTCTTGAGCCAAGAGAAGCATCATCCAAAATGAAGCTCTGTTGTTTTCTTTTGCTTTCTTCAGGATATCCTCAACTAATTAATAGAAACTGGACGGAGGTATTCTCACCATATACTCATTTGCCAAAAGGTAGCAAAACATCACCGGACAGTATTGGCTCTCATACTCTCATGACTATATAATACTGGGGAAAACTGTCCACCTTCTCATGTGAGAGAAGTTAATGCCTGAGTTCTGCATTAAATACAAAAAGAAAGCAATGGAAACCTCTGTAAATACCCCAGGGAGCAGGGGAGATGGTTCTTGTTATTTACTGTGTCTTCTGACCAAAATGGGGAAAGAACACTCTAAAGAACTTACTCTCCCAATTCCCTCTGAGACATAGAATGATGTTTTCAGACTCGTTTATAGCTAAGTGACTTAAGATCAGTATGATCAGTGCCCAGGACACACAAGAAGTTGATGGCAGAATTGGCACTTGAACTTGTCCAAATGCTTTCCTAGCACCCTTCCACTGCTCTCCATGGCTGCACAGGCACCCGCAACTGATGGTCTTCAGTTTGTAGCATCTGTCCAGTCAGTAGCAATTAATCATTAAACTGTTCTTTAGCTAGACTTGCCTTGTATTCATTTGGTCTGAATGACTTCCTGACTGCTAACTAATTTCGTGACTGCAATTATCTGTGTAAACTGACTGGCATCTGCTGGTTTTCAGGGATGAGAGGTGATGTGGTTAGTCCTGGTCATGTCAGGTTTGGTAGCTGACAAAATGGACAACTGCCTGTTTCCATGGACTGAGCTCTTATTGCTGCCGCTCCTTCTATGGGGGTGGAGAGAAACAGGGGTGTAGGGAGGTCAAGATAGATGAAATGACCCTTGCTATTTCAAGGAAAATTGTTCCCAGTACCAGGAGCAATCCCTGCTCTCGTATTCTGCCCTGGTATAGTCCTGTCTCAGCTCTTCCCCACTCTTCATGGTAGGAGAATGCTGTGTTAGCAGCCTGGGAAGCACAGGAGAGGGACGGGAGATTGCTATAAAAAAAAAAGGAAAGAGGGCTGTGAAGGAGGTGGGAAGACCTCGTGGTGACTCCAAGGAAATGGTAGCAGGGTCTCATCTTTATTTCTCATCACCTCTTGGGAAACTGTCTGCATGGGGAGGATCACTGGAGGTTTTCTCAATCAATATGGCGTTTAGCGTCTTGTTTTATAGGTCCTTCCAGTCACCAGATGAAATTCTGAAGTTCCCCATTCAATGGTTATCCATTTCTTCTCAAAGTTTTATCTCTTTCCGTTTTTCACATGACCACAGGTGCCAATGAAAGGCATGGGATGTTAAATTATATATATTTGCTACGACAGAACTTGTGCCAACACTGAGCACTGACAATGCACATTACAGTTCAACTCATGTATTTCTGATGGCACATTTTACAGTGCTATATATAAAGTTGTTATGGCATCTATTATTCACTGCCAATACAGTTCAAGTTAAAATAGGTTTTATATAACAGTTCAAAGCAATATTTTAAGAAATAACACTTGTGTCAAGGCTGCTGTGTCCTACCAGATTTTGACATTTCCAAGCAATAAAGATCTTTATCCAAAATGTAAGGTTTTGGCGAGACATCTCCCTTGCAGACTTCTCTATTTTTAATCTACAAGCAATAGCAAAAGAAGCACATTTAAATAAAATGAACAGCCAGCTGAACTTTTGACATGGCTGTTATCTTTCTAGGTGGAAACCGCAAATGTTGACTGGAGCCTCAAGGGATGTTCATGGCAGAGAACAATGTCCCATTAACCTCAACCTCTGAAGAGATTCCAGAGATGTGGAAATAAGAGTCATTGGAACATTAAGATGATGTCTATTACGGGCACAATTTGATATCTGTTTTTCAGGATACAAGTTGGGAAGAGAATTTATTTCCTCATTTCTTTAGCAATGAAAAAGGTTTTATACCTGTTTTTGCAAAAAGGGCAAATTCAATGTCTCTTTTAAAAAAGGCCCATTATTAGTACCAGGAGCTTCTCCAAAGTTGTGTGCTAATCAGTGTGGCCCAGAAGATATGATCTTCCAGCAATGCTCTATGACCTCTTCTGTGCTGCTTAAGATCTACATGTTTCTGCTGCTAGATATGGAGACACATAAAAATCCCAGCAAGACCAATCTACTCGCATAAGATATGTTTTGCACAGCTCTATTCTTCATTCTGATCCCCAAAGAGCAGAGAAGAACAAATGTTATACATCAATTTGGCAATAAATTTAGTTTATTAGCTGTGTTTGACAGTTAGGAATAATGTTTTAACCTTCTTTCTTGCTTACTGATTTTGAAACATATTGGAAAAAAGTTTTAAGGGTGACTATGAGCACAGTTTGTTCCTTCTCCATATACCCACAACTTCTAATGAAATCAGGTAAGTTTTAATGTGCAAGATGAGTATTTTCACAAGAAATATGTTCATGTGGGTCAAGAAACAGAAAAACAAAACCCAATGAAAATGATTTAAAAGCACCATCTGCTTATTGAAACACAACTGGGGAGGGTATGATCCAGTCCAAAAATCCAATTCATTTTCATTATATTTCTTTCAAAAGAATAAAATACTATTGGTCCTAAAAGTTTTCCTCCTGAGGAGAAATGTTTAAGCTACATTTGAAATAATGCTTGTGGAATGCAATCCTCCTTACAGGATGAACGTGGATTCTCAGATAGCGAAGCGAAATGGATGTAGTGGCCAGCAGGTCAAGGGAGGTGGTTCTGCCCCTCTACTCTGCTCTCGTGAGACCCCACCTGCAGTGCTGCCTCCTGCTCTAAGCATCCCAACCCAAGAAGGACATGGGCCTGTTGGAGTGGGTCCAGAGGAGGCCACAAAAATGATCCGAGGGCTGGAGCCCCTCTGCTATGGAGACAGGCTGAGAGAGTTGGGCTTGTTCAGCCTGGAGAAGAGAAGGCTCCGAGGAGACATTGGAGCAGCCTTTCAGTACCTAAAGGGGGCCTACGAGAAAGATGGGGACAGACTTTTTAGCAGGGCCTGTTGTGACAGGGGAAGGGGTAATGGTTTTAAACTAAAAGAGAGGAGATATAGAGGACATAAGGAAGAAATTCTTTACAATGCAGGTGGTGAAGCACTGGCACAGGTTGCCCAGAGAGGTGGTAGAAGCCCCAGCCCTAGATACATCCAAGGTCAGGCTGGACGGGGTTCTGAGTAACCTGATCTAGTTGAAGATGTCCCCACTCATTGCAGGGGGTTGGACTACAGCTTTCAAGGTCCCTTCTGAATTAAAGTACTCTATGATTCTACGATGGAGATGGGGAAAAAATGGGTAAAAAGAAATTGTACATATTCTTATGAAGCAAAGGGCTGAACAACATTAACTGCCTAAGTTGTTGAATAAGTTATTCAGAGGTAAATTCATATTAGGGAGAAAAGTATAGAGCATCTATCAAATCACTAGATACACAACTTGCACAATACACAAGGGTTGCATTTATTTAGAAGCTATGTAGGGCTAGGACTGGATTCCCTTAATTCGCCCTAAGAACCCCACCAAGTCCATGTGGTCCAGTGCGGCCCCATGCAGAGATGTCAGCTTGTGGCACAGAAACGGAATTTAATCAGCAAAGTAAGGATCCCTTTAAGGAGACGTGACTACACCTCTTGATTTTCCAAAGTTAGTGCGCTTGAGGTTGGCATGGGGTTTTTCATTCTCCACTGCCTAATGGGCAAACACTTATGTTGTTTGGTTTGGGTTTGGTTTTGGGGTTTTTTTTGTAGGTTTTTTTTTGGGGGAGGACAGGGAGCAACATAAAGATGAAAAGAAAAAGGCACCTTTTTCAAACAAAAAGATCACCATATCCTTTGTGTCCATAACATCATTTCAGAAATACTTTTGCATCCACCTTTCTTGAACATCAAAGTGTAGGAACATCCCAAAACATGCAACAAATTTTCTTGCAATGAAGCTCCCCAGAGTTTGACCTGGTAGATGCAGAGAGATTCCTCAAGTATGAAAGGACAATTCATGACCAAGGATACTCTCTGTGAGAATATTCTTTAACAATTCCATCCCTAGTAATGCACACAAGTGCATGATTGAGCAAACCATAACAGAAATTAGACATACACTAACCTTGACCCACTCCTATAAAACTATCAAAATCTCTCCTTACAGCATTGAATCATATGTAGCAATCATTGTTTGCAAACAGAGGTCAACGCCTCAAAGCCCCAGCCTATAGCAGGAATTTTTGTTCCCTTTTTGCACTGTTGACTCAATTGCAATTCCTGCTATACTACAACCAAAATCTATTCTGATAAAATTAACTCAATCCAATTAAGAGACAAAGTATAGTCCTTAATTAAATGTTCTGATTATTCTGAAGCCCTCTATTTTTTGGTTCATCTTGAGTTTAGGCCTGTAAAAGCATACAAATTAGGAAGATTTAAAATGTTCTGATTTTACTCATTTATTGCTTAAATTTGAGTAAGAAGAGTTTCCCAAAAGCATAAAAAGAGAATTATAAAAAGAAAAATGTGGGATGCTTAACTTATTCAGACCTCTTTTTGTTCATTTTTTTTTTCATATTTTATTTATAGCACTTGTAAAAAAAGGGGGAATAAAATTAGTATGTCTTCTTTTAACTACATTAAGAACATCCAAATTCTTTGATAAAGCAAAAATATTGAATTATTTGAAAAAGTTAACAAGTTATTTCCTTTTGTCTACCTATTATTCTCTCTAATGGTAAAGCTGAATATTTTCCATCTGTGACAAATTCCAGTTTCAAGTTTGCATGCAGAAAGAAGGTTGTTTTGCTGCAGAACTAAGCTCAATTAAACTACCTCACTACAAACTCTTTTATGGAAGACCCACTGGGAAAAAAAAAAAAAAAATAGCCCTTTAACATTAATTCATTCTTGTCATTTTCATTACAGGTAATATGGATTTCTAATTTTTCCTCCTGCCAGTGATTTCCATTTTTAGAAACAGTTGATAATCTCTCCCATGTTTAGTGATGCTGTACAGGCAGCCATGTAAATCAGCATTTCCTTCATCATGTTGAACAATGCACAACGCAAAGAAACTGCGCTTCCAGCTCACACGCCCATGACGGGAGAAAGTTACTGACCTCAATCTGCTGAATGGCCTCTTCCCGCTGACGGATGGCCTCCAGATCCTCTTCTGTGATTTCCGAGAGCAAGGCTTGTTCCTGGCTCTGGTTCTGCCACGTGCCATCTCCCCCATTGAAGATCTTCTCATCATCAGGTAGGTCAGAGAAGGGAGTCCTAGGGCTCTGCTGAGATGGGAGAATGGAAAGAAAGCAAAGGAAGTGTAAATATTGTTCTTTTTTATATAGCCTTCTTATGGGAAAATAAAATGTTTATATAGATCGCGTAAACAGCGGCAAAAAGGTGAAGAGGAAAAGAGTAAGTTACATGAGAGGCAACGTTTCAAGTCTTGAAGGAAGGGGTAGGACATGAAGCCAGATCTCCTGAGCTACATTTGAGCCCCAACAACCAGCTTTTATTTTCCAGCAGTTCTGACAGGACAAAACATTTACTTGAATCCGAAAAATGACACATTTACCTTGTTGATTTTCCTGCAAATTCTTCTGGAATGAGATACTTTCTCTGGCTGACATAAAGCCTCTGCATTTGCCTTGAAGACTTTATGATCCAACTTGCAACATTCAACATAACAAAGGATGCTATCTTGCCTATTTATGAGATAAACTAAATACAGCTAAAAAAAGGGGGAAAATCAATATAGGAATGTGACTGCATAGTCATCAGTTTGAGCCACTCACAATTTCATAGTGTTCCCTCTGTAGAGTTGACTTGGTTTTGCTGATACATCAGATAATATTTTCTAGGTAGTTAGATGTTCATATTGCCTTTGGGAGCTGTGCTTGGTTTCAGATCCAGATTGCAAAAGTCGGTTCATGATCTGGCTGTCATGATCCAGCTACATCTACACTGCAGGTAGGGGCAGAGGTTTAACAAGGTCTTCTCCTCCTTCCAAGCCTTTCGCTTCTGTACCTATAGAGATGTTAGGTTTAGTCTAGACTGGACTCAGAGAATGAAGAGACACAAGGTTGGTAGGGAGAATCGGGAGACTGAGCTCAAGTTCTGAAGAAAGAGGTACTGCTGAATACTCCAATCCTACAACTGTATGAGTATTTCACTTCAAACAATCCACGTGGTCCTTTAAGCTGGTCTTGATCTGAGCTTTGACTCCTAATCAAAAGTTACAATAAGAAAGCAATCCAACTGCTTCCGATGCTCTGAAGTTGCAAGAAGAAATGGCAGTTGTTGCAGCACATTCTTGACCTGAATGTCCCTGAAGTCCCTGAAAGCTACAGGGGAAAACAGAAGAATTTAGGAGGATGTTCAGTTCTCTGAATCTGGCTCGACTGCGGCACAAACACTGGGGCTCTTCCATGGGTTATGCCTGAGAAATAAAGGGCTTTGCTCTCTTGCTGTGGCACGGTTTTCAAAGATGTTAAATGCCCTGAATTCCCACAGAGTGAATAGGAAGCAGGGCCATCGAGCAGCTTGCTGAAAGGGCACAGAAGAACTGGAGAACTGGAAGGACTGGGAGGACTGGAGTGGAAGTTGCAGTGGAAACACCAAATCACCATGGAAAGAATGAGAAACCTAACCAAGCATGCACGAGGGAGGCAGAAGAATTATTTAAAAAAAGTGACTTATAATGTGTTTTACTTCTTGCTTGTTTGCTTAGAGATCTCCCTTGGAGAACTGTGAAGGAGGCATAGAGAAACCAGGTAATATTTCACTCTTGCAATCACATTTAGATACTCTACCTGGCTAGATTTTGAAGAATATCAGGCATCTGGAAATTCTTATTTAGCTCTGTAACTCTTCTTTAATTCTTTAAAAGGTATATCATATCTGCATTTAGAAACTAAAGAAGTTTTGCAGTTGCCTAGATCTAAACTTTGCCTTCTGAAATTAATTCATTATCTAGTTGCAGACAAAGAAATTTATACAATGCAATGATGGAAGTGGGGTGATGGAAGAAGTAGTAACATAACGAAAAACCACCAGTAAGCAGTCAACTATCTTTCAAAAATATAAACAAAAGACAAAAATCTTTGACATTAATGCCTGTCTTTGTTTCACCTGCTTATCTAGAGAGAAAGGGTGTCTTACAGGAAGGAAATCATTTAAAATTAAGTTAAAAATTCATTTACACTTTAAAAGATATTTTAATAGTATTAAGATACTCTGGGGGTGTTTTATTCACTAATTATTATGCACCTTGGACACTAACTTATCTGGTAGAGTGTTTCACTGCCAAAAGCATATATTAATGGACTCAAGAAAAAAAAAAAAAATGTTGGGGGATTCTAATGCTTCACTTACAGTGACAGAGGTGTCCTCTGACCTTCACCAGTGGGGTAACTAGGACATGTAGTGACAGTTACACTGCAGAAGACCATATAGGCTGGAAGACCCCAAGTGTTTGCCCTCTGAAGATGCAGGAAAACAGTGATCTCATGAAATTCTTTCACTATGGTCACAGCAAGGATGCTGTGCCATGAACCTAAACACATATGACTTGACACTTAAAGCCATGCTTTCCTACATAGATATGCATTTCAGTGGAAGATAACTAATTTGCTAATTATCAAATGGTTCCCGTTCTCTTCTGATGTGGGAGGACATGACTAAAAAGAGAGTCAGCAGTAGAGCAACAAACTGTTCAGATGATATTAGCTCATGTAATACTACAGTTGTATCACAAATATCCTTGATCTTGGCCTGTGTTAACTCTGTCACCCCACTTGTTGGTCCTGCTATCTGTAAATGACATGCTCCCCCCCCCCTTTTTCCCCCCCCCAATAATCCAGATAGTGCAATGCAAGTGATGCTGCTCAGTCATTTCTTAAAAAGCTGGCTATTCACGTGTTTAAATAGATAATGATCTAGACACAGATGTTTTTCTCTAAACAAAATAGTGGCTTAAGTTAATTTCAGAGCTGCTGAAGGCAATTATGTGAGTTTGTATCCTTAATATCTTTTGAGAAAATCCAACCATGGTTGCTGAATGAGTGAGCAAATCAGGAAGCAACGGGATGCAGGGAGGATGAAAATTCCTTCCAGACACAAAAATGGCTTCATAGTAACTTTAAATACAGTCAGCATGACCTGCTGTCAGGACATGTATGGTGGCTGGCTGTGCTCATAAATTAAAAGTGATTTTGTGTTTGTAGATGGTACCGAGCCCCTTATTCCTGTGATAAAGTGAACAAAACCTAGATTCAAAAGTGTGAAGAAATCTAATGACTTTTAATATTTCTGATTGAAAACCTCATATAACTTGTTTTATCAGAGGTCTTAGTTCTATTTTAAGTTGTGCTTATTGCCATGCCTGACAAAATATTTAATTTATACCAAGAAAAGATAAGATGGAGGGCACTCACTGAACCTCCACAGATAAAGTTCCTTTTGACAATGCCCTGCAAGGGGCCATAACTCCCTATCCAGGCATTTCCACATTAAATTTGATTTAGTGCCACATTTTATGCCCTGTGAATCTCTGTGTAATTTTCTGTTGAATTTCCTATCATAAATTGTTAATTGGATGTGTTTGAAGTTGTTCTTTTGTTGAAATTTGCCTATGGCACATTTTTGTCAAGTTGTATCTATAAACCAAACTCTGCCTGTGACAAAAATGATAGGAGAGAAAAAGTTGAGTATATCTGATATGCTCAGTAGTTTTTTTAAAACTGAGTTTTTAGGACTTAGGGTCATGCTATGTTGTTATTCATCATATCTGAAAAATTATGCCCAGGCACAACATTTTTTCTGTTGGATAAAATCTTTTTCACTAGGATAAAATCATTGCTGCTTACAACTACATTTTTTTATCAGATTTATTCTACCAATGGGGAGATGTTATATGCAGCTGCTGATACAGAAAAGGAAAAAATATTTTAAAAAAACCCCAAGTTTTATCTAGATGGTGACAACTTCTGCCAGTATCTATACTTTATCAGCAGTAAAATCTTTGCATCAGAAGCTGCATGTCTGAAACCTGTCCAAAGGTGACCCCCTTCCCAGCCCTGTGGCTGCCTCACTCTCTGTTTGTGCCTTAGAAGGGTCAGAAGAGGAGCATTAAACACAATTTTTCTTCTTGTACATGGCAATATCACAAGAATTCTGACCCATGTCACACAAAACATCCAAGCAAGGGACTGAAATGACCTCTCTTCTAGTTCCCATATGGAGTTTATTCCACCCAGAAGCAGAAATCTAACATGAACTCCGGCTAACATAACATCAACCAGCCTTCACAGTTCATCTTCAGAGAGTTAGGGAATCTCCTGTCGCAGTAAGATGTGTGCTGATACTGTCTCAGTCCTGCAGCTCCCTTTTACACTTCTAACTTAATGATGCCGTTTCTCATTGCTCATTACAAGATTGTTCCCTTATCAGAAATTTAAGCCACAAAATGTTGACAGGAGATAGATGAGAAATGGCTCTTACTGCCAGTGAAATGCTCACTGATTTCAAAGGAAAATTTCTTTTCCATACGTAATCAAAACCTAAAGATATAGAGAGAAATTATAAGACAGAGAGGGAGACATGCCATACACACTCCCTCTAGCTCAGGTTACCCAGAAGTTCTAGCAAAAGTCAGGCCAGAAATAACATTGGCCCGTTACTTGATGAGCATGGACACCTCACAAACAGGGATGCAGACAAAGCAGAGACATTTAATGCTTTCTTCACCTCCATCTTCACCACTATGGGCTCTGGAACCCCCAGAGAACCATGGCTGTGAGAATGATAAACTCCCAACCAGCCCTGAACATGTGTGGATTTTGCTGCTCCAGCTGGTTCCCTATAAGTCAATGGGGCCTGATGGAATTCACCAGAAGGTATTTAAAGAGCTGGCTGATGTCATAGCGAGACATCTCATTGATCTTTCAATGCTCTTGGGAATCTGGAGAGGTACCAGTGGACTGGAAGCTGGCAAATGGTGTCCCAGTCTTCAAGAAGGGCAGCAGGGAGTACCCTAGTAACTACAGGCCTGCTAGTCTCAATGCCTGGAAAGTTTAGAGAAAAGATAAGTCTGGGAGTTACTGAAAAAAACCTAAAAGACAACAGTGATTGGTCCCAGCCAGCACAGGTTCATAAGGGGAAGGTCCTGCTTAACAAACTTAATTTCTTTCTATGATACGGTCACCCACCTAGCTGACCAAGGGAAGACAGTTGATATAGTCTTTCTGGATTTCAGTAAAGCCTTCGATGATGTCTCTCACAGTATCTTCCTGAACAAAATGCCCAGCATATGCTAGACAAACACATAATGCAATGGGAGAGCAACTGGCTGATGGGTCGGGCTCAAAGGGTCACAGTAACTGGGGTGACATCGGGCTGGTGACCAGTCACTAGCACGGTTCTGCAGGGATCCATCTTAGGGCCAATACTCTTTAATGTCTTCATAAATGACCCGGATGCAGAACTTGGAGGTTTACTAAGTTTGCAGATGACATGAAACTGGGGAGAGTGGTTGACACTCTTGAGGGCAGAGAGGCTCTGCAGAGGGATCTAGACAAATTAGAGAGCAGGGCAACCACCAACTGCATGAAGTTTAACAAGGGCAAGTGCTGGGTTTTGCACCTGGGACACGGCAACCCTGGATGTACCTACAGAGTGGGGAGCAAGAGGCTGGAGAACAGCCCTGCAGAAAGGGATGTGGGGGTTCTGGTCAATGGCAAGTTGAACATGAGCCAACAGTGTGCCGTGGCAGCCAAGGGGGCCAACCGTGCCCTGGGGTGCATCAAGCGCTGCATCACTGGTCGGTCGAGGGAGGTGATTGTCCCACTCTGCTCTGCGCTGGTGCGGCCCCACCTTGAGTAGTGTGTGCAGTTTTAGGCACCACAGTATAAAAAGGTTATAAAGCTATTGGAGAGTGTCCAGAGAAGGACCACGAAGTAGGTGAAGGGTTTAGCGGGGAAGCCATAGGAGGAGTGGCTAAAGTCACTCTGTTCAGCCTAGGGAAGAGGAGAATGAGGGGAGACCTCATCACGGTCTCCAGCTTCCTCACAAGGGGAGGAGGAGGAGCAAGCGCTGATCTCTTCCCTCTGGTGACCAATGATAGGACCAAAGGGAATGGCAGGAAGACGTGGCAGGAGAAGTTTAGGTTGGATGATTTTATGATTCTATGAAGTCAAATAATTAAGGTGCCCAGTGTCAGGTGCAATAAGGAGGTCCTCTCACAGCATCTCCAAAAAAACTGTAAAAGTAGATTTAAATAATTAAGAGCTTTAAACCAGACATGAGGGGGGAGGGGGACAATATCAGGCTTGCCTATTACAAGCTGTCAGATGACATGACAAGGTTTGAGAGACTACGTGCCAGTGAGGGCCCTCAGCCTGTTGCCCTGAGGTGTGTTGGCCACAGTCCGGCACATCCAAAGTCATCAGCCAGGTGCTCCTGAGGTAATTGGAGACAACAGGGAAACAGCTGGGACAGACCTTAAAGGAACCAAGGATTGTTCCTTCAGGAAGGTGGTACGGCTGACAGCCCAGCTGAAGGGTCTCTACACTAATGTCCGCAGTATGGGCAACAAACAGGAGGATCAGGGAGCCACTGTGCTGCTGGAAAGCTATGACCTAGTTGCCATCAGTGAAACTTGGTGGGATGAGTCCCATGAGTGGAGTGTGGCTATGGATGGCTACGGGCTGTTCAGAAGGGACAGGTGAGGAAGGAGGGGTAGAGACATTGCCCCCTACATCAAGAAATGGATAGAGCGTGAGGAGCTGTCTCTGAAGAACAGCCACGAGCAAGTTGAAAGCTATGGGTAAGAATCAGAGGCTGAGGCAACAAAGGGAACCTTGTGGTTGGTGTCTGCTACAGGCTGCCGGATCCAGGGGAGCCTATTGACGAAGCCTGGGCTGCAGTGATCATGCAATAGTGGAGTTCATCATTTTGAGGGAGATGAGACCGGCAAAAAGTAAGGTTGGGACCCTGAATTTTAGCAAAACAAACTTCCAGCTCTTCAAGGAGTTAGTCAATGGGACCCCCTGGGAAACTGCCCTCAGGAGCAAGGGAGCAGAACAGAGCTGGCAGATCTTTAATGACACTTTCCATAAAGCTCAGGAGCTCTCAGTCCCCAGAAGTAGGAAATTGGGAACAGAAGGCAAGAGACTGGCATGGCTGAGTCAAGAGCTGCTGGTCAAAGTAAAGGGCAAGAGGGAAATACACAGGCAGTAGAAGCAGGCACAGGTGCCCTGGGACCAGTATAGAGAGGCTGACTGGGTTTGTAGGGCTGGAGTCAGGAAGGCCAAGGTGCAGCTGGAGCTGATCTTGATAAGGGAAGCCAAGACTAACAAGGGCTTCTTCAGGTACATCAACCAGAAAAGGAAGGACAAAGAAAGTGTAACCCCCCTTATGGGCAGGACTGGCAAACTGGTAACAATAGATGTGGAGAAAGCTGAGGTATTCAACAACCTCTTTTGCCTCAGTCTTCACTGGTGACCTCTCTTCCCACACCTCTTGAGTGGATGGACTTCACGACAGTGTGTGGGGAACAAAGTGCCTCCCACTGTAACAGAAGATCATATCCTCCTAGAAATTATGCCAAGTCACGTGGAGAACAGGGAGGTGTTTGGAGACAACCAGCATGGCTTCATCTTTATCAATGACATAGACACCCGGATTGAGTGCACCCTCAGCAAGTTTGCAGATGACACCAAGCTGAGTGGTGCGTTGGACACTCCTGAAGGACGGGATATAATCCAAAGGGACTTGGACAGGCTTGAGAGGTGGGCCCGGGTGAACCTGATGAAGTTCAACAAGGAGAAATTCAAGGTCCTCAACCTGAATCGGAGCAACCCCCAGTATCAATACAGGCAG
>JMFS01022217.1:0-10191 GCA_000699545.1 Podiceps cristatus | reverse complement strand
CTTGAGAAACAGTAATGTGGAATGAAAACCTGATGTAAAGGATCAGAAACAGTTTAGAAATGTAGTAATCAGTAAAGTCCTGATTAAATCACTCGCTTTGAACTCTAGCATTGTGGCACAATTCATACTTGAGCTTGGGAGTGTTTGTCTCACAAGTCCTAATCCAAGTGATGACCAGGTAGACAAAGGTATCTCTGCAGTAGATTTGACCCACTGAAAGAAGTAGAGGAAATAAATACATTCAGTTTTTTATCAAAATTCTGCACATGGTTAGTATAAGTCTCCATTCCCAGGGATAGGTCAGGTTGAAAATAATGATGTTTCATAAGAACTTCAATTTTTACTCTTCAGATTTTACCCACATGATTTGTCTGTAAAGGACTATCAAACTGTTATTTGATTTTTATTAGTTTATTACTTTCTGGAGTTTGGGGCATTTTTGAGTTAATGAGAAACATGTCCCTGTGATTTTCCCATGTGTTCTCTCACATCAGTGTGTGAGAGAGAACTTACGTACAACTTTGTTATTTCAAGTGACAGATTCAGTTCAGAAAAAGTTGTTGCTTTTTCAGATAACATCAACTGGGACATAACACACATATGACTTTTTCCAAGAATAATGTTACTGATCTGTCTGCATGTCTGAGGGAAGACAGTGATATAATTGGTATACTTAGCATGGCTTTACACCAGGAAGGAGAGAACAAACCATTGACCAGGTAGGAAATCACAGACCGAGCCACTGCACTTACTGGCATCCACAGGAGTCAGTTGGAACTGAATGATCCAGAACAACTTTCATCACATCTGATCTCAAAAAGGCAGGTGCCAACCAGCAGCACAATGCTAGTCGGTACCACAGTGCAAGAACATCAAGCCTCATATCTGCCTCTGGACCTGCTGCAGCAGTGTGAAACATTTTGGGACTCAGTGAAGAAATGTGTGGTTTGCTGATGAAGGTCATCTCCGGTACCCTGACCTTCACAGCAGATGCCGTGAAGAAGCTTGTGACCATCATGGGTGCCTGAAATGACAGGGCTGCGCCACTACATATTCAGGGGCTAAATCCTCAGAATTAGGTTGCTAAAATATGTTTTTCATTTTGCCTTAATTATGCGGGAAAGCTACTGCAGTTATAGTTGTTATTTACACATCTCCTGGCATCTGCTCAAATCCATCTTTTTCGGTGCTTCCTAGAAACAGTTAAAGTATTATCATTTCTTGGTACAGTGCTGCTCTGCTGATATTTTCAATATGAATGGGTGTTCAGATTGCTGCCTATGCTATTTTGGATACTTGTATTACTGAAGCATCCCTTACTCTCAGCATCCTTTACCCTCCCATCCCCAAAAGCCAGCATACTTCCAGAAATACAACGCTACTATTACACTTCTTTGAAAAGGACAATAATGAAAAAAATGTTTCCTCCGTATTCACTGTTTTCCAGACATGCGTTTTAATGTTCAAGAAGAGGATGAGATTTACATTCAGCCTCTTCCCTTTTCTTTTGTTAGAAAAGCAATATGATCGGTTTCAGCATTACAAACCCCAAAGTCCCATTACACTTGGAAATATGAAATCCATCCAATAAATTATCATTAGGATAAATGGACACACTTTAAACAGATCTCAGAAGACTTTTCAGGATTCTCCCAAGGAGCTAATTTCAAATGAGTTTTGCCCTCACTCTGAGATTCACATCTTTTTCTTCAAGGTGGATAATTACAAACGTAACTGTAAAAGTATGTACCTATCCATAAAAAAAACCATTCCTCTTCTTCTTAAAGGAAAGATCTTATTATGGATACTGGCACAGATTTTCAGCTGTCAAATCAACAGATTACATAGCATATAGAAACCATATAATATTTATTCATGTCTCTGCCTTCCACATGAGAGGCAGGCCAGCTCAACAACCTCTGGAGGGCTAGTATGTTTGTATGCGGTGAATAAAGACAGCAACCTGGAACCCCGATGCAGCTGCATAGATACTCCCATATACTCACTACCTGTATACTCACATCTCGCATATAATATTGCATTATATTTACCTGTATGTACGATGTTTAGCTTATATTTACCCATATCCCTATGCGTTCAAGTCTTGACTAAGTGAACAGAATCAGGAGTGACCCCAGTGCTGTAGCCCCAGGCTACAGCCTCCAGCACCAGAACTGGCAGCAGGGTTGTGCAGAAGGTTGCTCCGTTTGCTTTTTCATTTGCTAATCAAAGTGAATATTTGCTGGTATGGGTTTTCCTTAGGTTTTGGGCTTTTTTTTACCAACCTTAACAAACATCCAAAGAAAACTGCTTTTTCTTGGCAATAGGAAATTATAGAGGCAATACACACCACTAATTCAGGTTTACTTCTAGATTCAAAATTTACTTAAAAGTAGTTAGCTTGCTAGGAAGAAGATTTTTTTAAAAAAATAAAAGGAAACTTTTTAAAATGAAATATTTGATTGTTCTGCATAGTTTTAGCTTTTGGAAGTGCTCAAGATAGTTTCAGTCAATTCCAAGTGACATATTTTGGGAATAAGATCTGAAAAACTTAATCCTATTCTAACTCTGAATGACCTACTTTACAGCTAGAACCAGGATTAAAAAAAAAAAAAAATCTGGAAACAGTTGACAAGACTAAGAGCTTAAGTGAGGACTGGGAGACTGGCTAAGTCTAGCAGGTCATGGTATCTGCAATGAGAAAAAGGGAAGAGCTTTGCTGTATACAGAGGTCTAAAATCTGTAACTTGTTGCATGTCTAACTGGTCCACTTCAAATAGCAAGCAGAAGGTTTGCTGAGACTGCAGAAAGCCTGAAAAGAATTGGCTCCAAAGCAGGAAGAGACTGCAAAACATTTTTGGTTTTACAAAGAAAAATGAAAGGGAACAGAAAAACTTTTCATAACACACAATTCTGGGCTCTGCTGCTTCAGTGAAGATTATAAACACAGATATTGGAAAGCTGCAATTGCAGCATGTGATGTGCTCTGCAAATAAATATCAAGCAGAAAACTTCACATAAAGAACACGCACAGGTCACAGGCTTTAATATGTCAAACAGTTTCACAGCATTAATGCTTTTCCTTTCCAGAACAAACACTATAACAACAAAAAGAAAGAAAATTGTGAAGATGTTCAGTTGGCCCCAAAAAATAAAGCTATTATTTTAAGGCCCCTACCGAAAAATTTCATAGAAACAAACTTCCTCCTGCTAATACAGATTAATTGATAGAGAACTGTGTAACTTCTCCACTAACTCTTTAATTTCAAGGTCAAAGAATGAAGTTGATCGAGGGTGTGCTGTTTAAGTAATGCCACAGCAGGATTTTCAGGACAGAGATACATACATATATATATGTGTATGTGTGTAAATATCCCTATGAAGTAACAGAAAACTTTGGGTCTTCCAAAAACATACAACTCCTTATTTCCCATGCAAGGCTGTGGAAGGTAATATACAGCATGTGCTAAGTTGCCAGGCTGTAAAGAAGGATATTGTGTTTTGTTTGGCAGAGAAGAACAGAGAGCCTCAGATAGATTGGAAAAGCAGCGAATGCCAAAGGTTTAAGGAACAACAACCTCCAGCCATAGGGAAAAAAAAAAAAAAATTAGGAAAGTGGTGTTTTTCGGGACTGTGCCAGGATCTTAAGATTTACTAACACAAATTGGCTTTGAAGAGGGAGAAACACATTTTGCAAATGGCGAAGTCTAGAAGTAGGATTTTGGCATTTTCAAAGCTTTGAGTTATTTGCAAAGACTCCTGGAGTGAGAAGGGCACCCACCAGCAGCACCAGTGATGGAAAGAATGATGCTGTCCACAGATACACTGACTTCCACGTTAACCATTAGTATAAAATCATAGACAGCTCATTCTTCCTTACAACAGAGAATATGCTTGTTCTCCAGACTGATGAGTATTTCTTCAAGACCTACCTAGATCAAGCTTGTGCGTAAAACAGATTGAAGATAATTGTGAGGTACTCTTTGTGAGCAACACGTGCGTATTCATCCGGAAAAACTTATTTTGGTACGACAAGAAAATCAAGAAAATACTGTCTGTACATACAAGATGTTTCAAGCACTGAGTATTCCTATGAAAAAACATCAGTCCCATGAGAGTATCTCAAAAGGCATTTGAATCCAAATGCAGTCTCATGTTAAGAAAAAGCATTTTTTTCCCAAAAAATGACCTGCCCTTGCCTGAAAAAGAAGAGGAAAGGAGATAAAAAATAGGAAAAGATATCTCTTATTGTACAGTCTGCTAAACCAGATCATTGGTGGATGGATTGATAATTAAAGCTTTTATCAGGCCTTTAAAACCTTGACCTACATTAGTCTTTCAAAGTGACAGTGAGCACAGACATTCACCGAATTCAAGATCATGTGTGCTCAGACACCCACACACTTTTCACATGGAAGAAAAAACCTTAATAGAATAATCCTGAGGTAATACATAGACACCAGAACTAACACCTAGAATCAAATGCATCTGCTGACAGAGCAGAATTAGTGCATAATGGATCAGGGGAAGGAAAAATAAACATTCAACCTAACTTTGAAATATGCATGTGGCAGAAAATTCTCTCTGCTTATTGAAAATCTTGAACAATACAGCTTTGCTATCTTCTATGGAAAAGAACACATCCAAACTCTGCTAGTGAAGTGCCAAAGGCCCATTTATTTGAATGCAGCTAGTAAATGACCATTTAGCAAGCAAATGTGTCAATACATTTTCTCATTTTGTGAACGCTGTATGGTAACAGCAAGGATTCAACAGGCCTGATGTCAGTATGGCCACACTTACATACATCAGCTGAGAATTTTCCCCAGTGACTTCTGTTCGATGTACTTTTACCACCACTTCCTGAATGAGGCACTTCCTCATTATCTCTGGTTGACCTTCTAAGAGATGTTTTGCTGTAGTTTCTGTATTACCCAGTGACTTAATTTAGTATGATTTGTCCCTTTTTTATGGGTAGTTACCTAGAAACAGCGTGATCAGTTAACACATAACATCTTGTATGCTAAAATAATACATGTAACCCTTCGAGTGGTTTTATCCTGAGCATCAGATTGGCACAGATAATTTAATTAACCAGTTGTTCTGTTTTGATCCTACATGAGGTTATGAACAGAACTATTACAATGATTTTCAGAAATGGATTTTAAAAAGCGTCTGTTTAAGTATCTTAATCAGTTAAGGCCTATTTTTATGGTCTGAAACATGAACTGAAAGATCATATTGGCTGTGCAATGGAGTGCCAACAGAGATGTGCAGCTACAGCACTCCATATGGTTCTGCACTGAACACACCCTGTCCTTTGGCAGAACTTATTTCAGGGGAACACTATGCAGTGTGATGATGTCACATTAGTTCCAAAGACAGCTCAGGAACATCCTCATCCTCGCTCCAGGATGTGATGCTGACATACCCTAAACTTTTTTCTTGAACTAGAAACCCTTCAAGAATTTCCATGTTTCCAGTCCTCTCCCTTCTCAACTTCTGGGTAGATTTATTTTCTAAAATGCAGCACAGCCAGCATGTTTGCCTTATATGCAATGCTTGAAGATGCTGGAGAACACCATGAGTACATATCCATTCTCTGCATTACTGTCATGGTTTAACCCCAGCCAGCAACTAAGCACCACAGAGCTATGGTTTAACCCCAGCCAGCAACTAAGCACCACAGAGCGGCTCGCTCACTCCCCCCCATCCAGTGGGATAAGGAGGAGAATGGAAAAAATAGTAAAACTCGTGGGTTGAGATAAAGACAGTTTAATAAGTAAAGCAAAAGCTGCATGTACAAGCAAAGAAAAACAAGGGATTCATTCACCACTTCCCATTGCCAGGCAGCTGTTAAGCCATCTCCAGGTTACTCAGGAAGACAAATGTCTTCATCCCTTACTAAAGAAGCTGACTTCCACTTCCAAGATTTCTCCTTGCGTATAGGGGAGGCTGATACCAGCACAGGCTGGTTCTCTGGTTCAGCTGCAGTGCTTGTCATGGGGTTTTGAGTCACCACAGTGCCTGTCATGGGGGCTGGAGTAGATGCAATGCCTGTGGTTACCCGTGTTTTTACCCATTTTACCCCCAGCTACCCAATGCAGAGCACAGTTTCTTGGCTGCTGAGCAGAAAGGAACAGTTTACCTGTCAAAAGTCTACATAGTTAAAAGAGCAAAACCTTTCCAGTGCTTTTTCATAGCAGCCATAAGCTTTTAAGGGATTTAGTTCTTCACTAGAGCGTTCCAGACGATGGATCCAAATCACACAAATAGATCACTATTCCACATTAGATTATTTGGCCTGCTATTTGACTAGGATTTTTCCAGAAAACTAGTGATCTTAGGGGCTTGGGGAGGAGGACTTCAGATTGCCTCAACCAGGCCTTTTAAAATCTCCAAAATTCATTCCTAGCCATGTGTATAACAAGAGCTTTTTCTTCCGTTTCAGGACAGTGACACTGTGCTATGACTGCCTTATTTGTTTTGTGAGGGTGGAGTTAATAAGAAGTGATTTATTTCTCAATATGTTGCTTTCAAATAGCACAAGCATTCTGGCATTAAAGGACAAAGGTCAACATGAAGGTATGAGTTGCTAATATTTTACTCTGTGCTACACATGTCAGCAGCTATTTTCACTAGGATCTTTATTGTCTACTTCAGACTGTAAAAAGGAGACTGAGTTAGTGGTATGAAAACTTAAAGAGATGGGGGGAATAAATAAAAATAATTTTTAAAAAAATCAATAAAAGACTCTTTAATTTGCACCAGGTTAGGACTTCTAATTGTTGCCTCCCTGTTCCTGTCAATAGAAGGAAGGAATAGTACTCACCTAACTCACAAGGTCTCTCTGAGAAGTACACAAAGTGCCAGGTCATCCCATCAAGTTTTAGAAAGCAACAATTTGTTGCAGGAGGGCTTTACATTGGCAAGTAAATAATTCTGTACAGTCTCCATGACTGGTAAGTTGAGATTTCATGATGAATCAGAGAAAAAAAACCCTAGCAAACAGTGAAAGCAGGGATAACAAACCAAAACAAAACCACCACAAAAAAACTAAACCATAAAGCAGCTGCAAGAAGCCTAAGATAATAGAACATTTGAAGAACGCATCCAAGTATTTTTGGCAGAGAAATAATACACCGAACCCCCACCCCCTACAGATCTCGCTAAGCTAAGAAACTCCAAAGGAATTTACAAACAAACACTCCATCCATAACAAAACTTCAGGCAGAAGTGAAACAATAAATAGGAGTACACATAGTAGCAGGACCACAACAGCGGTTTGTAACAGCTCTTCAGTGCCAAGTTCATCAATGAACAGGGGTAACAGGCACCAACATTTCACTGGCCTCACCACCTGGGGCTGGGGAATGTGGACAGAAGGAAAAAGGAGCTGAAATAGTGAAAAGATCAAATAAGACAAAGGATTTTGCAGATACCTCATTTTGGGTTTTTTTAACATGGCATGTAAGGTTTTACCCTGTAAAAGTAGTCAAGTTTTTATCACCAACTTAACAAGATGTCTTTGCTAGAGCAGCAGCCTAGGAACTCGAGAGGAGTTAAGCATCAAACACTCAAGTGTTCTTCTAATTGGGAACTATTCTCCTTTTAAAAATTAGATAATTTCCAGTTGTCTTATTAAGCAAGGACTAGTTTACTCACTACTTGAACATTAATACTGAAAAGACCAGGCACCTTCAATATGGAATACTTCCATAATACTGCTTTTAAATTGATGTAATTTGTACCCTGAAAAATGAGCCCTTTAAGGAACAAGGAGAAAGAACACCAAAGAAAAAACATTTGATAAGCCCTTCTCAGTGCGTGTACCACATTACGTGACCCCTGCCTCTTCCCACCTACTGTCACCTCTGCACGAGCCTTGCGGCCGCGCCAGCTCATGAGAGAATGAGAGTGAAGAACCATTTTGCTGGATTATTCCAAGTCCCAGATCAATTCCTTGTCCCAGTCTGTTCTGTCACCTTTGGCTGGGTTACTGGCACAGGTGAGGAGGTGTGAGGGCAAGAGAAAAAGGAGAAGCAAAGCTCATCCAGTGCTCTCAGACTCTGGCACTGGTCTTATAACAGCCGGGGTGAGATGGGGATACTCTGAACACATTTTAACCTTAAGAGAAACATTTCAAATTCCTTAAACAGGGCAACAGTGGTTTTAATGACCCTTCAGGAGTTCAGGAAAGAGGTCGCAGGAGTTCACCGGGTATTTTCTGAGCTTCTTTTCAAAATCAGAAGCATGTTAGTTAAGTGCTTGCTAATGAGGCTTTCAGCTCTGTTTTGCTGAGCAGTTTCTAGAGGGCCTTGCACATCTTTTATATTAGCTGTGTTTAGATTAACGAGAGCTATCATGTGCAGGCAGCCCTTGTTTACGGCATTTCGTTGCGAGGGAGTAGAGCTGAGTGAGGTCATACCTCCTCTGTTTGTCCTGGAGGCAGTGTCCCCGCGAGGGTGACAGCTGAGCAAACTCCCACATAACTTCCTGCGCAGGGAGGAGGGAAGAGGTGGAGCCCCCAATTCCTCTTCTGGCTGCCACCCGCTCAGAGCCACAGATTTGTGCTTGCCAAAAATGACTTCAGGTTCTGGTGGGGCACAGACGACTGGTCGTGCCCACCAGCTTGTACAGCACATGGAGCGCATGCAGAGCTAAGCTGCGTGCTGCCCACAAACAGAAGTGATCCACTGAAAGAAAGGGAACAGAGGAGTGCACCCTAGCTAACCTTGCAACATCTGAAACGCCGTAAATATCTTAGCCAAAGGCCCTTCTTGCAGGGTTCAGTACTCCTGGTAACTCCCATATCCTCTTGTTGGGGGGCTCAAGCAGGAAATGCCGTGGTTGGGCCTGCACAGGCAGTTTTTAAACAAGCACGGATGAGACTGCTGTGGGGCAGGAGACGGCTCTGGTGGAGCAAGGTCTCCAGGACTATCAGCGAGAGTCCTGTTGCTGCACCCTCTGATGTGACCAGCAACAACAACAACAAATCTCCCTTCTATCTATTTCCTCTCTATCATGTATCTTAGTTTCAGTCTTAACCTTAGAGTTCAACTCCCCGCTGCGGGGATGCATTCAGCCAGCACCTCAAAAGCATTGTTTCATTTATACACAAGCTCAGCCTACCTGAGACCTAATTTTAAATCAACCTGAGCTGAACTCTGTCCTGGCAAGACTGCTACTGAAAGCTGAGCAAGGTCGTTTCAAGCCAGCGTGTTACAAGAAACGCGCCTTTAGTTGTGGTCTGCCTTAATGCTTGTCCCTGCAGGAGCTACCCCAACCGTTTGTCAAGGTTTCTATCGCTCGGGGCTTCAAAGAGCCAAACCAGTCATGCTATCATGCACTGCTGCTCCTTTGTAGCGTGCCTAGGCATGCTTACCACACGCTAACAACGCACACCATAGGGACATGCCAAGACCTGTGCTACAATTCTCCTAGCCTGCTTTCAGGAGACAATTTAGCAATCTGAGGAAAGAAAACAAACAATGAACCCATACCGAAGTGGATTTGTAACAGTACTGGAAATATGTTTTAATATTAAAAATAGAAATTTGAAAAGAAACTTTTCATGTCATCATGTAGCACAGAGAAACCAGAAGAGGCATGTGTGCAGCAAGTAATCATTGTTGCTGTCACATAAAAGCTTAACTCATGTTCCAAAATTTCAGTTCATCAATTTAGAAACTTCAAGATGTTCAGGCTCTCCATAGCAACTTTCATTTGGAGGTGCTGATTTGTAGAACTGCTGTTTATCTGCCTCTCAACATCAAATCCCAAATGGCTCTTTCAGATTAGGCACCCAAAATAGCTCATATCTTAAATTTAACCCATTATTTTAAGACTTAAGGCACCATCCATCTTGGAATAGGAAACATCTAGTAAAGTAAACAGAATGGAAAACACTTTTGTCAAACTTTATAGATAGCAGGGGTTGGATTTTTTTCTTCCTCTAAGCCTGCTTCTCTCTGATACGGGAAACATACCTTCAGGCACAGGCATGAAGAGTGAAGTGAGTTTCCAAACAAAACCAGTTTAGGAGCTTATGGGAGTGCCATGGTTTAATCCTGAATGGTTACCAGTCCACACAGCCGCTCGCTCACTCCACCCCTCCCTGATAGGGTGAGGAGGAGAATCAGAGAAAGAGAGAGCGCTCAAGGGTTGAGATAAAAACACTTTACTAGGACA
>KL260057.1:1383-26116 GCA_000699545.1 Podiceps cristatus | reverse complement strand
TATATTAATAATGATAATTAAAAAATATAATAGAATATCTGAAACAAAAGATGCACAATTTCTCACCATCGGATGACCAATACAGCCCATCCTGAGTAGCAATCACGGAACAGGAATATTCCCCTGCTGCGATCTCGGAACAGCAAGTTCCAGAGAGAAAGATTGAGAGAGGGAACAAACAGACAAATGAACAAATGAAAAGGCCTGAACAAACGAAAAAGAAGGAAAAGGAAAAGGAAAAGGAAAAGGAAAAGGAAAAGGAAAAAAAGGAAAAGGAAAAGGAAAAGGAAAAGGAGGAAAAGGAAAAGGAAAAAAGGAAAAGGAACGGGCCCACTAACTGATCCCCACTTATACTGGGCATGATGTCTATGGCATGGAATACTCTCTTCGGCCAGTTTGGGTCAACTACACTGGCAATATCTCTCCCAAGTTTTTGCACCTGCACATTGGCAAAACCTGGGAAGCTGGAAGGGCTCCTTGTTTGCTTAACAGCAACTAATACCATCAGTGTATTATCAACATTTTTCACGCAATAAATCCAAAACACAGTAGCTGCTGGAAAGAAATTTAGCTCTATCCTGGCTGAAACGAGGACACCAAGCCAGATGACATCATGTAAACAGATCGTTTATACCTCACATGCTGTATCAAGCAGTGACTCCACCGTGACTGGATTCTTTAGGTTTTATGTCCCAAAAGACCTTTATTGTAGAGGGTAGGTATGAAAACATGTTAAAAAAACATATTGTAGAAATAAATAGTGAGAAGTGGAATATAATTCCTGAATAAATGAACTGATTTGAAGATTTCCTCTTTCACTTGGAATGATCTCATGATCAAGAAATGACATTATCCTTTGACAGAGCATAAGACATTGCCTTATAGTCTTAGTATGGATTAGAGAATGAAGTTAGATAAAGATATAGATAGAGATATATATAGCTGTAGTTAAGGTCTTTGTTTTTTTCAGTCTCACTTCAGGATGTATATTGTCATTTCACTCCTGTGCTAGGCTGAGTCCAAAAAAAAAAAAAAAAAAATGCACAAAATATAAAAGCTATAGGAACGCTAAACAGGGAAGAAGCAGTCCACATGCAGTGTGGAAGCCGAAATAGATTAATGCAGTGAGAAGTTTCAAGGAGACACCAGATACTCAGTCTTTATTAAAAAGGTTACAATGTCCTGGGCAGGTGCATAATCTCTATAAAGAGAGGTAGGGAGCCACTTTAATTTTATAGGTACAGAGTCATTTCATATTATCAGCTGGTGTGTGGTACACAAAATACCAAAGACTATTTATTGCCTAAAAAATACAAAAGGGTATGGAGTTTTGGGGTTGTCTTTTTTTTTTTTTTTTTTTTTTTCTCATTCCTCGTTAAAGTGAGTACTTTGCCACAGATGTGCTGTAGCTTTAAATATTGTCTACCATGCTGTATTTCAAGTCATAAGTTAATATTTATCTGAGACAAAAAAAAATTACCACAAAAACCAAACCAAACCCAAGAACTGCTTAGAAAGAAAATGCATTATTAATTTAGCTCATGTGATCCAAATAAGAAATGAAAATGTAATTTTTAAAGGACTGAATAGTTTTAAGACTAGGGCAATGCTGTATAATTTTATTTTGATGGTCAGATTTATTGTCATCAGAACAAAAGATATTTGTGAGAATCTAGTCCGAAGGAATAAATCTGGAATCCTGGGAGAGCCTTGCAAGGAATAAAAGCTTCTGCATTTATTTACTAAACTATCTATATCCCCTTTTCTTCAGTTTTGTCTTTTTTTTTCTTTATTTAGTTTTTCATTTGTTTCTGGGTTTGTTTATTAGGTTTCTTTAGCCACAATGAATTAAAAATATAAGTGAGAAGTTTAGCTGCAATGTGGAAATTAATGGGATGCTCAAGAGGAGTCTGCAGAATTTGTTTCCTTGACCTCAGTGTTGCCTTTGATAATCCATTTGAATAGGGTTCCTGTGCAATGGCAGGAGACAATTGGAAAGTGCTAAAAGAAATGCCACATTTTATTATATATATGAATTAAATGGACAATGCTTAATTTTGTAGATCTTTCAGAATGGTTTTCTGTTTGATTGAAAAACTGCAACTCCGCTTTTCAGTAAGTGAAATTACTGTAGAAGACTGTGACAAGACAAACCTAATTTATTTTCTTTTCTCTTCCCTGCACCCCCCTGCTTTTTTTTCCCTGTTTAATTTTAAATACATTGACTATTTCCTTTTAGGCTCAGTGAAAGCAGACTAACTGCTAACAGAATTCCATAAACAATAAATTAGCTTTAGATTAAGCTTGCTTCCATTATTTTTTTAAGGCTGTGATAAGAACTGCATGGAGCTCAGAGTGCTAAAATTAAATAAAAGCTATCTTTCATGCTTAGTGCATAAAAAGAGAATGGAAATCCACTTTTCAAGTGGTTTCAGGAGAATACTGCTTGGAAATAAAAAACACTTTCTGTAAAGGCCAGAACCTTACAATATGGTAAAATACTTCAGAAGTGGAATGTCCAGAACTTTATCTTTGGCAAATGCTATATAACCTGGTAGACCAATCTGCAATGAGTCTGTCCCTGTTTTTATAATAGTCATAGGAGTAGAGTGTAATTCAGGTTCAAAGCACAGCTGGTCCAGCTGCTTACTCAGAGCATGGCCACCTATGAGGTCAGACCAGGTTACTCACAGCTTTATCCAGTCAGGTTTTGAAAACCTCAAAGGACAGAGAGGACACAGCATCTCTGGGCAGCTGGCTTCACTGTCTTCATGGGAAAACACCTTTCTTGTTTCAATTTGTGTCTATTGCCTCTTGCTATGCTGACATGAATGGCTGTGAAGAGCCTGGCTTTGTCTTCCCAACAATCTGGGAACTGCACTGGGGAGGTGCAGTTAAGTGCCTGCAAGGCTGTCTCTTCTCCAAACTTGAGATAATTCTGGTCCTTCAGCCTCTCCTCACAGGGCAAGTGCTCCAGCTCTGAGTGTCCTGGGTGCCCTCTGCTGAAGTTGCTTCAGTTTAATGTTGCTCTTATACTGGAGGGGAAGGAGAGGGGTAGAGGGCTCAAGACTGGATGTAATACTCGAGATGTAGTCTAATGAGTTCTGACTAGAGGGAAATAATCCCTTTCATATGATCTGCTGGCTGCGCTCCTTCGTGCAGCAACAGATGTTGTTGGCCACCCTTGCTGTGAAGGTACACATCTGGCTCAGATTAAACATGCTGCCACCAGTGCCCCCAGGGCCTTTCCTGCAGGTCTGTTCTTACCAGTCTGTGTTGTTGCAGTGGATTCTCCATCTCAGGGGCAGGGGCAGGACTTAGCACTTGTTCAGTTTCACAAAATCCCTGTCAGCCCATTCCTCCAGTCTGTCTAAGTCATTTTGGATGGCAGCCTTGCCCTTGAGCATATTGCCTAGTTCCCCAGCTTGGTGTCATCTGAAGTGTTGATGAGAGCAAGCTCCATTACCTCCTCCAGGTCACTGTGAAAGTCTTTAAACATAACAGTTCCCAGGATAGATCCCTGTGGTACCCAACTTTTTGACTTGGTAATCACTACATTCTGAATCTTACCATCTAAGCTGTTCTTTTACCGGTCCAGTTGTCCATCCATCCAGACCATAATGCCCTAACTTAATAAGAATAAGACATAAGAATATTGTTAGAAACACTGTCAAAAACCTTGTTAAAGTCAAGGTAAATTACATCCACTGCTATCCATTCATCCTCTATCCCCAAATCCCAGCATTTCAGCATAGAATGTAATTGGGTTACATGTGATTTAGCTTTTGTCAGCTGGTACCCTGCCAACAGTTTGCAGTCACTTCTCTTTCAGTTGCCCAGAAATGTGCTATAGGAGTCACTGCATGACTGAAGAGAGACTGAAGTGGGGCTAACTGGCCTGTAGATATTTTTTGACACTTTTTGAAGAGGGATGCAGAACAAACTTAGTTTTCTCCAGTTCTCAGGGACCTTCTGTGTTCTCTGTGATGTTTCAAAGGTGATAGTGGCCTTGGAGGGCATTGTCCAGCTCTCTCAGGAGCCTTGGAGGCACTCATTAGGTCCCATGGACTCATACAGTTCAATATCTCTCTGGTAAGTCCTGACTTGATCCACATCCACTGCTGGTTACTCCTCTCCTTGAACCCTGTTTGAAATCACAGAAGCCTGGCACACATTATTTGTGAAGACTGATGGAAAGAAGATATGTATGTCAGCCTTATCTTTGTGTGCAGTCACTAAATCCCATGCAGTTCGGGGACAGTCCCACATTTTCCTTGTTCATTCTTTTAATATTAACTCAGTGGTAGAAACACTTCTTGCTGTACTTCATGTCCTTGTCAAGTTTCTACTCCAGTTGAGCTTTGGCTTTCCTGACACCAAGATCATATGCCTAGGCAATATTTGTGAATTCCTTCATTGAAATCTGATCCTGCTCCCGCCTCCTATATGCTGTCTTTTTGCACTGAAGAGTAGTTATGAGTTCTCTGCTTAGCCAAGCTGGAGTCTTGATACCGCTGCTTATGCTCTGGTTTTGCACTTGGGGAACGCTGTCCTTAAAGTTCTGCCAACTTTCTAGGTTTCTTTGCCCTTTAAAGCTATCTGCCATGGCATCCCACCCACCAACTCCCTGAATAAGACAAAGTCTGCTTTACTGAAATCCAAGACCTGTACACTATTGCTCTCCTTCCTCATTTTATTCAGGATCTTCAGAACTCCTCATGGTCAGTAAAGCCAAGGCAACCACTGATTAACACTCCCCGATTTACTTCTTCCTTGTCTGTGAACAAGGAAGTTTGATGCAGTTCCCATCCAGTGCATTCATCAAGATTTCCCAACACCTGCCAGAAGTCCTTTGACTGCTTGCGTCTCTCCTTGTTGTCCTTTGAGGAGCTGGCAGGGAGGTTACAGGAGGCTCACAAGCCTGTAGTGAAGATTGCCAAGAGATTTTTCAAGATATCACAGATTTCCTCACTCAGATTGGGTGGTTTATAACAAGCTCCCACCACAATGTCATCTTTACTGACCTCTCTGTTGACCCTGACCTGCAAACTCTCACCCAGATGGATGTCCATCACATACAACAGCCCCATACACCCAAGCTTCTCCTGCTCATAGAGGATAATGTTCTCCCTCATGTCCCTGCACTGCCTGTTATTCCTGAAGAGATTATGTACTTTTGCAGCACTCCAGTTTTGCAAGCTGGATCAACACATCTTAGTTGTTCCAACACTGGTTTAGTTTTTTGACCACATTAGTTCCTCCTGCTTATTTTCCAGGATGCATGTATTTGTGTACCAACACTTAAGGCGGGTGTTCTTTCAGTTTATCTCTCCCAAAGTTGCTCTTGTTGCCATTACCTACACCCTTTGCTTTCCACTTCTTTTCAACCATTGACTTAGTTAATTGTTCCAACCCTTATATTTCTGCGTTAATGCTTGACTCAGCAGGTTGGCCAGCCTGCAGGTGAAGATCCTCTTGCTCCACTGTGACAAATGAATGCCATATATCCTGGGATACTGTGTAATGTTGTCCAGTTAAACTCTTAAAAACAGTATATTAGATGTCTATACCCTGAGCAAATCAACACATTTTCCTTACAAATATGTGAATACATTTTAGAATACATATATATATGAACTTACATCTTTCATCTGTTCCTTTCATCTGTCTTTCAGAATTAAATTCTTAAGGAGATAATATAAACAAAATGTTACAATGGAGCTTCAAGAGACTTGCACTGAGATCCTGGTTTTATTAAAGGTATTTTTGTAATAACAGGCACATTAGTTTATTCTTCTTAACTTGACGTACTACCTAAAAAAAGAAAAGTTTTCCCTTCCTGCTGTACTTGCTTTACATTGAGGAGAAGCTTTTTAGATTTGAGACTGTTGCTCAGTATCTTCTAGCATGCCAACTATTACAGACATGAAATCTGAGCAGCAGCCTCTACAAGTTATTTAATTGTAAACAATAAAGTATGCTGACAATAAAATTAAATATTTATCTATATTTTAACAAGCTGTTATGAATTTTTGAGGCACTAAGAGTATGTTTAAATGTCATTGTACACTATTTTACAAAGGTATCTGAATTGGTCATGAACAAGTTGGGACTTGACCAACTCACCAATATCAATAGAATATCAATGTGTTATTGAAGACTAACAAAATTTGTTAGGCTTTTTTACCTAAAGTTTTCTTTTGATTATCCATTTTAACAGGGTTTCTGCTTCCAGTAACAGCAGACAAACAGAAAATGTCAAAGTAGTCACATAATATTATGAATACGTATTAAGAATACAATGCTTAATTTTGTAGGATGCTTGTCAAAATGGCATTGTATGTTTGGAAAAATTGCAACTCTGCTTTTCAATAAACAACAAATTCGGTTACTAAAAGCACATTAAGCAAGCTTGAACTGCTTATTTAGTAGCAGCTTGGTTACCCCTACCAAACACTGTGTCACAATATAAAGAAACATACTTCTTAAAGAATTCTATATTCAGTCATGTTACCTCTTGTCATTAAAATCTCTGACAAATTAGCAATTGCATTATTGCAGAATGAAGTACATGTGAAGCTGCTTCTGGAGAATTTAAATAGCCTCAGAGAGTCAAAGAAATATTTTTTCTGGGATTTCTTGGAACCAGAATCTAAACTGTCTTTACAAAGACAAGGATTAAAATCTCCTGAAAAAAAATTTAAAATTAATACAATTTTGATAATGAACATTAATGAAAATTTTTGATTATTTTAAAATAAAAGGACTGCAAGATTAATGGGTTTTTTCCCTAAATTTTGGGTTGTAACTTTATGAATTTATTCTTTTATATCAATCTTTGCCTATTAAACTGAATACATTTGTCAGCACTGAAGTAGGAACTCTTCTTTCCCATTCATGTTACTTTAACTGAGTTGACCATAGGTTCTCTGAGGCAGACCTCAGTTGAAGCAAATCATCAGAAAAAAAAACCCCAAAAAACCAAAAAAAACCTGATAGTTGAAAGACACATTTCTTATTCTTGTAGAAGCTATCATGCCTATAGAATTGTCAGATGTTTCTTATAGACCTGGTTTCTCTACATTTTATCTAAAAAACAGAATCACTTGATGAGTTTTCTTATTGTCTTGTAATTCATTGCTCTTTTTGTTTCTGTAACATGATTGCAAAATGGCATCTATACTGCTACACTGTGTATTTAAAGTGATGTCACTCACTGTCATTATTTGTGCCTGGGAAAATGTCCTTTAGACTTTATTCAACAATTCACTTCTCATTAATATATTTTTTAGCTTCATTAGGCCCTCTGTCAAGGTATTCAAATTTTACCCACCACATCCATAAATTCTTCATTTGCTCAATATGCTCAACAGAATCTGTATACTTTTCTTTCTTTCCCTTATTTACTTTGGCTTATTTCAGCTTAACTTTCCTGAGACATATGTCTACCATTTCTTACTGTCATGCTGAATTTTCATAGAATCATAGAATGTTTTGGGTTGGAAGGGACCCCTAGACATCATCTAGTCCAACCCCCAATTTTACAGCTTATTGTTTTTTATCAGATAATTGTTCTTTCCTGCCTCCTACTTGGCAAATAAAAATGAACATACTCACACCCCTATACTATCAATAGTTCATTGTTCTTAATCTGCAGCATTATAAAAAAAAAAAAAAAAATAGTTAAATAGTCATCAAAAGTCCATCTTTTTCAAAGTCGTACTGTAGTTTTGACATAAAAGCAAATAAGAAACTATTTGCCTAAGCACAAATTTATGGACTTAATGTGGAGTTCTGTTGTGAGTTGACCTTTTCGGGTGGCCAGAGCCCCAGCTTGCCACTCACTCACTCCCCTTCCTCAGTAGGACAGTAGGAGAAAATAAGATTTAAAAGTTCATGGGCTGAAGAAAAGACAGTGAGATGATTTAGCAGTTACCATGATGGGCAAAACAGCCTCAACGTGGGGATAATTAATTCAATACTTTACCAATTAAAATAAAGCAGGATGGTGAGAAACAAGACCAAAGTTAAAACATCTTTTCTCCACCTCCCTCTTTCTCCAAGGCTCAACTTAATTCCTCTTTCCTAACTGCCTTATCCCTGCCCTCGAGTGGTATGGGGGGTGTGGAACAAGGGATTGTGGTCAGTCCAAAATAGTTTGTCTCTGCTGTTCCTTTCTCATCACACTTTTCCCCTGTTTCAGCATCTTTCATGTGCCTGCAGTCCTTCAGGATAGCTCTGCTTCAGCATGGAACCTCCACTATCTGAAGTTCCTGTCAACAGCTCCAGAGGGGGTTCTCCAGGGGCTGCAGCTTGATTCAGGAAATAAACACCTATTCTGGTGTGGTCTTCTCCATGGGCTGCAGGGAAATACCTGTCCCCTCCACTACTAAAACCTTGCCACCTACACTACATACAAGCTCATTCTGATAACAAACTCAAAATTTGGGAAATGCAAGAATTTGCATAGACAGTGTTTATGAAATACAATATAAGTGCCTTTAATTGTCCTCAAATTCTGTGTGGAAAAGAAAAAAAAAAAAAAAAAAAAAAAAGACATTTCATATATTTTTCCATTACAGGTATCAGATGTTTCTATGGATAAAATATAAGACTTCATCTTATCTCTTAGCTTATTATTGTCTTTCTCATCCCTTCTCCTCCTAGTCTATTTGTATTTTAAACATTTATAGAATCATAGAATAGTTTGGGTTGGAAGCGACCTTTAAAGATCATCTAGTCCAAACCCCCTGACATAGACAGGGACATCTTCCACTAGTTCAGGTTGCTCAAAGTTCCATCCAACCTGTCCTTGAACATTTCCAGTCACGGAGAATCCACAGCTTCTCAGGGAAAACTGTTCAGGTGCCTTATCACACACATCATAAAAAAATCCTTTCTTATGTCCAATCTATACCTCCCCTTTTTCAGTTTAAAATTGTTGCCCCTTGCAAGTCCTGGTTAAAAAAGTCTTTTTCCGTGTTTCTTATAAGCCCTTTTTAGATATTGAAAGGCTTCAATAAGGTGTCCCAGAAACCTTGTCTTCTCCAACCTGTCTTCATAGGAGAAGTGTTCCACCTCTCTGATCATTTTTGTGGCCCTCCTCTGGACCCGCTCCAACAGGTCTATGTCTTTCCTCCGCTGAGGACTCCAGAGATGGATGCAGTACCCCATGCAGCGTCTCACCAGAGCAGAGTAGAGGGGCAGAATCACCTCCCTCGACCTGCTGGCCACGATTCTTCTGATGCAGCCTTGGATACAGTTGGCTTTGGAACCTGAAGGTTAGGAAATAGAAAACAACTATTATTATTATTATTATTGAAATTCCTGCATCACATTACAATACGGACAAAAGTGCGTGAAGACTAGCAGTAGTATGGTTTCTCAAAAGTGGTAGCAAACTTACTGCTTCCTCTCTGGTGAAGTGAATATCCCCCAAGATGCCTGGGAATTTATTTAGCATATTCAATAAATGTCCTCTTAGAATGGCTCTTGCATCACAAGTGACATGCTGAGGCATATGGTTGTCTCGTTCACTGTTACCATATGAAACAAAGAATAGGAAAATGGCAAATGCTCACTGAAACAAATTAATAAATGAAAACTCAGAGAAATGAATAACGGTGAACTGAACTTTTCAATCCATCACTTACTAACATAACAGCAGCATTGATCCCTCTGGAGTTTTAAGTTAGATGTGTCACTGAAGATCATACTGTTTCTGGGGAAAAGCAAATTTATAAAAGGTGACCACATCTATGATAACTGTGAGTTAATCAAACGAAAACTAAAAGGAAAAATTCCAGAAATTGAATACAAAATATACTTTCAGTATTCAAAGAGACAGTGGGAAAAGAAAATCTTATTTGGTATCATAATACCATGCTATAAACTGATATTACATCACTGAAAATAGTATTTGCCTAGGTGAAGTTGTTTGGGTTTTTTTTTTAAGAACTCAGGAGTACAGAAGTTGTGCTTTGCTGGAGATGTTTCTGAACACCATTGAGATAGTTAAATTACAGTACTGCATTGTAATTTCATTTCTCCTCCAGGTATTTACAGCAATACTATCTCTTCCACTCAGCTTTCAGGAGGCATGCATAAGAACGGTATTGTTAATTGAATGCCAAATGAAGATATGAGGTCTTCAGATCCTACTTCTTACTTTATCACATAGTTAAGGTCTCTTTCCAATCTGTTGTAACTACGAGCTAAGAAAATCCTAATGCAAACTAAAAAGGACATAAAGTGCTAAAAATCTCCATCTGATCTTTACAGCTTTCTCATGTTTATCTATCTGTTCAGAACCTGATTCTACAGTTATTTTTTTTTCCACTACACCAGACTACTCAGAATAATCTCAGTGAAATTAATGGTACTATTTCTCTACAATATTTTATTTCAGATTTAGAAAGACAGTTACTTAAAAATTATGTTCTGTATAAACAAAGGTTATGACTAACAATCTTTAAAGGCATGCAAAAGTTTACAGTTTGAGAGGAAAATATTTTGGCCAATTTAAGCGTATTTTAGAAACAGCAGAGGCAACAGATTTAGTTGTCTTGTTTTCTTATGATCTTTAATTTATAAACATGTTAAAAATTAGCAGAATAAAAAAAAAAAAGTGTAAGAATAAAAAAGATTCAGTAAAGATTTCAGTACTTCATTCTTTCTTTTTTTAATAGCTCCTTACTAGCCTGCTGTTTTTATAATATCCAAAATTATCATTTCTAAGTGTTAAAAAAGCATGATCTCAAAGAGAATATAAAGTTTGTTGCTGAACTCTTACATGTCATCAATAAAAAAGAACTTAAAGAGGAAACATCCAGCCCTCAGTGCTAATTTTACACTGTAAATCCTCTGTAAGCACTTATGACAACCCTATTATTGCCAAGTCAATTCATCATGATTAATTTTATTACAAATATTAACAAATGAATTAAAAATGGTTAAACAATTTACTTGTAACATAACTAGTAAGCTTTAAATACAATCAAACATAATTTTGAGAAGTAAATCTGTAATAGATTTCTGGAATTAAAATCCTAACCCTTCTACAAACTTGTTAGCTTTCATAATAGACATGCATTCTTATAGGATGTGAATAAGTTACAGCTGCTAGGAATTAAGTATGTGCATTTAATTCCGTGGCAGCTCTGGACATACATAAAAATGTAAATCTTCCTTTCTTTGCTTCCTGTGAGCCACTTCTGCTGCATTTATATAATGGAGACTAAGATAGATCGATGACTTTGGCATGAAAGTAGTTTACACATAGAACTCACATTCCCTCTCCTCTTATCCCATTCCATAATTTCAACTCTGATGACATAATTCTTTTTTAGCCTTCCCTAGCTGTATTTTCACCGTTTTTTTTTTGACCATATTAATTATACTTTATGTCTTTTCTAAAATTGGAGTGGTTTTAATCTTTTTCAAGAAGCAAATACAAGCTATAAAGAAAATACTATGTCTAGTCATGAAAATGTTAATACCTTTTTATCTAACATTCTCTGAAAAATTCAGCAATGTGTTGAGAACTTTGTTCAGTGGAAATGCCATTGGAGACATATTATTGTGAAAAAAATTATTTCTTTGTAAGGTAAGTCATATAGATCATCACAAATCATGCACTGTTTCTTTTTGCCTTGAGTTTGTATTTAAATATATGATTTTCTGGTAAGCCTCACTAGCAGAGGAAGGGCTAATAAGTAGACTTGACATTTTTAAGGGAATCTTAAATATCTGGATTCATATATCAAAATAGCCAGAACAAGTCTCTTTTGATGGTTTAATTTAATTTCTCTAGTGATCTGTTGGGGTTTTTTTTTGTGATATGGGCGACAGAAGTACTACTGTTTCACTCACCTTATAAATCAAGATCTGGTGTTGAGACCCTGGTTTTCTGCAAGACAATATGGCTCCACATGAGGTATCACTCCTTGCTTTACTTACTGATGCTTGAGAAAAAAACTAAATCACATTGCTCATGATACTGCAGATCTTGTAGTAAACAAGTTGCCCTTCAAATGCTGAAGGCTTCCTCATTAAAATCTAAAATCGCTTCTTTCTTTCTCTCTCAACAAGACCCAAACTGAATCATAATGCTTCAATTGCTGTGGTTAATATTCCTCTGATTGAAAAAGTGGTTTACAATCCTCAAACATAAGAATACTCTTTTCTCTGTGTTTGTGTGACGCGGTATTTAAGATAGGGGAGTCAATATAAATATATTAATTTTTTTTTTTTTTCTACAATTAGGAAGTAATTAGCTGCTTCCTTGTGACACTTATAGTCTGGAAACTTGTTCATACTATTAAAAAAACAAAAAACAACCCCAAAAAACCCTAAAACACAAGAACAAAGATCAAAACCTAAACAAGACCCCTCCCCATTTTATTTTTAAGACATTTCATGATTGCTAGCTGGCAGATTCTGCTGAAAAATGAGTCAATACTCTGTGTTTACCTTATTTGTCTATAAAAACTATATACCCGTGAAATTATCCAAAGACATAACCACCTGGAAACACCTTTAAATTTGTCAGTGTATTTATTCCAGTGTAAAACTTGACTTGAAACTTAAAGTTCTGCTCCTGCCTTTGGCACCTGGCAGCTCGAGATCTCTCTCATCTCTAAACCCCACTGAGAACTGTAAAGTAGGAATTCCTCAAGCTCCCTCACTTGAAGGAATCAATCCAGCAAGTGTCACAAGGTGACACATACCTTATGTATTGTGGTCACACTCCAGAGACTGCCAACTCACCTCTGAAAGTTCAGAGAGAAATGTGTTTATATGGGGTCCTAAAATACATGGATGTAAACCTTGAGTTTAAATCTTGTGTGTAGGTGATTTTCTCTGCTTATGAAGGAAAGAATTCTGTGAAGAAAATTAGCGCCGCAAAAGAGCTTTTTAAAAAATGTTATTCCATATTTTATTCCATACATACTTTCCAATGCTTATAAGAGTATTAAATGATCACTATGCTAAGAAAATATATTGTATTATTTCTGCTAAGAGGGTGGGAGCTGTCAACAGCTGCATCTTAGGTAGCTGTGTGCAGTAACCCCAGGTAGAACTCTAACTTTCTGAAACACTCTGAAAATACTGAATTCTGGCCTTTGCTAGAGAAAAACAATAATGAAATGCGGGAAAAGGCTGTTTACTTTGATTCAAGTTCCTTTAGCTCCATTACACAGAAGCTCTTGATGTGCCTTAACCTGACAAATGCTTTATAATAGAGTAAAAATGTTGTCAGGTGTAATTATCATTCTTGAATAGAAACAAATGAGGCAATAACTATTTTGAGGTACAATAGAAATGGACTCATTCAGTTAAGAGAATCTTTTGGATATTAAAAAACAATCAATGTGTAACTATAGAAATTCTAACCAATACTTAAGAAATCACAAATAAATAAAGGCTCTTATTGATTACTTACTCAAATTGTTCAATTCCACTGACTTTAAATGGTATCAAAAATATGCACTAGGGTTTGTTGGGTTTGTTTTTGTTTTTTTTTTTTTTTTTTATTTGGGAAAAAATTAATCTCTGCATGCTCTGAACTACAGCTGAAAAGATTCCTCTGCAGCAGAGTTAGAAGCACAGGCTCTATATGAAGAGTTCAGCTCAATTATGCTATAACTGAGTGAAGTCTGCAATGCAGACAAGACCTATGTGGGGTATTCATCAGTTCAAGGACTGAACCATCCAATTTACTGAAGATAATGAAATGTGTCATAATCATTCCCAAAGCAAATGCTCATGTGCAGAGGATTTTTCATTGATGACAAACATATGGACTGACAAAGGGAGCAGGTGTGAGATTGACTTAGTTAAAGCAGAGCTTCAAAACTAGGCTAACTTCCCTTTGATATTTGAAACTAGTTTTCGTTCTGCCCTAAAAAATCACACAGCACTTAGGGTCACTAATACTCATCATAATCATACTTAGCATTTGCATAGGACTTTATGTTTTCAAAGCTTTGCACAAATTTGCATTTCCATCTTATTTTTGTGTGGTCTTGAAACTGATGAAACTGTATAGACTTTTCAGAGTGATAGGGCTTCATTTATTTATCATTTTTGGATGAGAAGGAAGGGTGAGGAGAGGGTAAGAAGGAGAGCTTGGTTTCAGATGGGAGATGCCTGTCCCTCCTGTTGTCTGTCAGCTCAGATTCGGCAAAAGCAGGAGTATCTGGAGTTAATATTCTTCCCCTTTTAGGGATGAGTTAGGAAGAGACACTGGTTTCTAACTTATCCTCCTAATCAACCATACATCCTCACCAAGGGGAGGAAGATAGGATGGTAAAGAGAGGTAGCACAATGCTAGTTACAGAAACGGGGAATGCAGGAAGTCTTGAATGTCAAACAGATAAACCAAAATCTTGAACAGGCTAAAAGACCAAACTACGACAGAGGAGCCAACTCAAACATTCAAGAACCATGAGCAAAATTAGTTTTGCAATTGCACAAAGAAACTAGAATGAGAATTGTCTGCTCCTTGCAATGAGACACAGATGTTGTACTGAGGAAAAGGGGAATGAGGTTTGTTGTTCTTACTGAGCTAGAGAAACAGGCAGTAACAAGAAATACTTGTTAAGAGAAACCATCCAACGGTAGCAGGTATTAATCCACCCTACCAGCTGATGCTGTACCTTGTGTTTCTGTAAAATAAAACCTGGCATAGACGGTATAGCACACAAGACCTTTTTGATGTTTCCAGCTCTTTAGTGTCCAAATTAAATTACCTGTTTTGAATTGATGGACAAAAGAAAGCATAAGAGGAAATGTGTTCATCCAGAAGAAATGAAAAAAAAAAAGAAAAAAAAAAAAAAAAAAAGAGGGGGGAGGGTATAAGTTACATAAAGGAAAAAAATGAGATAAAAACAGAATGAGGATAGCATCACTAAAAGAATAGACATAGTAAATAGAAAGGGAAACAGAAATTTTAAAATTAAGCTCAAGACAAACAGAATTATAGAATAAAATACAAATCTGTAATTGTAAAGAGAGGGGAAGATTAGAGAGAAACTAAAATTAAAAAGCAGTCATCTTTATCTCTAATCTACAAACATTCAGAAAAGAATGGCAAGGAAGTGAGAAAACAGAACATGTGGCATAGGAACGATACTATTAGAGCATTGTTATTTTTATCTATTTCATCAATATTATAGTATATTTATTTCAATACAGAACTTGGAAAAGATTTTCACTCTATGGTTGGAGTTTTTTACAGGTAAAAATTCTGAGTTATATTTGAACAGTTTCATTCTCACAGAATCTTATATGATTTGGTCTGAATAAAGGAGAATGCTATGAAACATTCATGCTTATACACAGTGTCCTTTTCCACCAAAGAAGCTCCCAAACACTCCTATGAAAAGTAATAGACTGTATTGTGCATAGGACTTTAATGAAATATGTGACAAAAATGTCTGGACCTCATCAGTTGTGCTTTTTCTTTGTTACTGGTTTTTCACTGTGAAAACTCGTATCTGAATTACATTCAGTGAGGTATATAGGTGCAGAACAAATAAGCAGAATGAAAGTGAAGTGATACAGGATAAAAAAACACTTACCTGTGACATTGTCTGTGCTTTAGGTTGCTTTTATTAAGCTATTTCTAAGTTTCTAAAGTGGTTTATTCAGGATGAGCTATGAGAGATATCTAGAAGAAATTTATCAATATGCTTTCCTTATGTCAGTGCTGTAGAAAAATATTTCTAGTTTAACCTATAATACTTTATACAGTTGCTTTTTTTTTTTTTACTGGAACCTGTTATACTTATGTCCTGAGGAAGAGTGGGGGATTCACCTTAAAGTGTGATTGAGGTAACCATTTTGACAATGATCAACTCTAATATGACCTATGAACATGGTTGATGACTTACACTGTTTTGTTTGTTTGTTTGTTTGTTTTTTTCATCTTGTGCTCGTTTTGGCTGGGATAGAGTTAAATTTCTTTGCATTAGCTTGTATGGGGCTATGTTTTGGATTTGTGCTGAAAATAGTGCTGATAACACACTGATGTTTTAGATACTGCGGAGCAGTGTTTTACACAATGTGAAGGCCTTTTCTACTCTTTACATTACCCTGCTAACAAGCAGGTTAGAGGTGCACAAAAAGTGGGGAGAGGATGCAGCTGACCCCAACTGACTAAAAGGATATCCCATACTCTATGGTGTCATGCTCAGCAATAAAACTGCATCTTTTAATTTTCAATCTGTGTTGGTTTTTTATTTCACTTTATTAATTATTATTATTACTATTATTATATTATTCAACTGTTTTTATCTGAACTCATGAGTTTTCTCACTTTTACCCTTCCAATTCTTTCCCCCATCTCATGGCAGGGGAGTGAGAGAGAGGCTGTGTGGTTCTTAGTTGCCAGCTGGGGTTAAAGTACAGCAGTCCAGTGGTTTTGTAAGACAAATTTTGGGTCAAACTTACAAAACAGGTATCCAGACATGATTGACATGTCCAGTTTTCCAGCAGGAGCCTTTTCCAGCCTTACAAGAAGGTTGTGTTCTGTGTCTTAACCTGCATTAACCCATTTAGTGTCATACATTTAGTTATTTATTTATTTATTGACCAGTGAAGTATGAACATGGAATACTGAGGTTTGAAATCAGTTCTGAATAGGCTTACCAAGGCAAGGGGATAAAAAATGTCATCTGCAACTGGCAGAGCAAGTAAGCACCACCTTAAGTGCAGCAAAGATGTCTCAGTAATTAGAGCCGCCAGGCTTACTCCACTAAGAGATGGCCAACTAACAGATCTTATTTTAAACACAAGCATCATGGTCGTAGTTGCATTAGGCAGCAGCAATGCAAACAGCCGACAGGTCTCAGCCCGCTGTTCAGGCGAGGGCACCCCATCTGCAAGGGCAGTGGGGATAGCCGGTAGCCTGGGCGCGACCCGCACTGCAGCTGACTGTAAATCCCAGCAACATTGGGTGAGACACTGAACTCACCTGATGTTTCTGCACAGGAGTATTTGCACAGGTACCTTTGAACTGACCCTGGAATATCTCCCTAGGAAGGTTAGATTGAATGAAAATGCTATTTTAGCTCTCACCTTGCCTGAGGAGGCTGTCCTGCTCAGCTGCAGAATGTCACCGTGTCTGCCTTGGGACCCCTTTGTGCACACCTCCCCTACATGACGTGCTCCTATGCTGATCTCATTGTCATGGTTCTTCAACAGAATTAGGTATCGCAGTGCCCTTTCATACCTTTTTTGTAAACTCGTATGGGCAGAACCTGTACTCTTTTACCTGTACTGTATGGGTGACACCTCTGTAGTCACTGCAAAGCATATCACAACAAAACCAAGTGCAAAATGCCTTGTATCTTTGACATAGAATACATCTGTTAAGTATTAATGGAACAAAGAGACAAAAATCTCTTTATATCTGAGACATGTTCTAAAAATTACAAGAAACAGCGCAATGCTCAAGCCACTTTGAATTTTCAGCCTTTTTAAAAGTGCATTAAGAAATGTCATGCAGTAAAGTTGATCATCAGTCTTGATCTCATAAATCAAGCAATCTCTGTCAGAAACTCTGTATACAGTATCCACATCTAATACAACGTAATTTACAAAATTATTAGAGGCAGTTTAAGCAAATGACTTTCAAAAACAATAAAGAAGTTTCATATATGACAGCTAAATGAATGGCACTAAAATGTGTTATTTATTTTTCTTGGTTTTCAGAAAAAAATGTAAAGGATGATATCTGGTTAGCTATTGTTGAGAGCTTGTCAAAATTAAAAACAAACAAACAAAACAATACCTACAAAACCCAGTTTTTGCCATACCCACTAATGTTTTCTCAGGTGGTAGAAACAAAGTCACTTCAGCATCTTATTTTATATCTATCTTTGTTTAAAGACAGACCTCAATTTCTGGAAAAATACCATTATAGCCAACATAGTTAACAAGAATCTACAAAATATCTTAAGGGCAGACACTAGCAGTTAAGAATCACAGACCTGCAAAGAGAAACCAGGTGCTTTTTCAATACATTGCTTTTCTTTATCTTCTCTAAGTTGCTCAGCCTGTTGCGAGAAGCTGGTCACAGATTTCAGTCCTGGTGACTGACTTAAAATCACGCACAAGTCACAAGAACCCTGAATATCTTCACTTGTTTTACCATACTAGCTAATGTTTCGAGTTACATTTGTCTGAAAGTGTTAAATGTGTGCGTGAGACAAAGGGGTGAGGGAAGGGAGTAGGGAAGGGAAAGGAGTAATCAAAGATCAGTTTAACCTAGGGAATAAAGAGGTCATATGAAAATACAAGTGCCATTATGTATTCCTGTGTATTCATACGATGCTCAAAATAGTACCTCTCATCATAATATTTCAAAATAAAAAGATAATAAAGAAGCAAAGAGCAACATAATAAAGAAACAAGGACCCTGAAATATTGAGTTCAACCAACCACAGAAAAATCAAATCAATTGAAGGCCTTGAGGTAACTTGCATCTCTAATATACTGTATGTGCAAGAAAACACTATGTCCCTGAAATTTCTTTCCCCTTTGGAATGATTCTGCTATTGTGATTTATTTGTTTTCCTTAATATTTCTCTAGGCAATGATATCAGTGGTACATTTTTTTCTCAGATAAGTGAATTCATTTCAGATTTTACCCCTAGAGGTCTTTGAGAAATCCCATGAATATATCAAAAGGAGCCTCTGGAGAAAAATCAAACCCTGCATTCTAAAAAATGATAAAATATTCCTGGACAGATTTCAGTTATGTAAATCAGAAAAGTCCGGTTGAAATCAATTGCATCAGCCAAGTTCTGCATTCTTTCTCCTTTTTTTTTTTTTTTTTTTCCTTCTGTAAAGTCTATGTTTTTTCTGTTCAGCTATGAATTAAGCCCTGTACAATTTTCCAAGGGGTCCTTTTTACAGCCGTCTGTATTGTCTTATGGAGCTTCTACCAAAAAAATAGACAAAGTAATAACGTTGGAGCAAGAAATAGAAATAAGAAATACAACCCCTCCCCACAAACCCAATACCTTTATATTTGTTTAAAAAATGTATTTCAATCTCTACTCTTAGCAGATAAACAAGGAGATGAGCTGAAATTGATAGAGGCCATGTCAGAAAAAAAGGTTGCCTCAGAATTTTTATAATAACAAAAAATGCTTATAGGCATTGTACCAGAATTATTCATTACTGTCTTGAAGAGAACTCAGACGTGTGGTTGTATGTCAGACAAGGATTTCCTTCATGATGAGTAGCCAGAATCCTCTGCAGCAGCTAAAGGGACTTACGAAGGGAACAGATAAACCTATTTGGATAAAAAGATGTCAGATTTCATCTTTAAATTCACTTTTACTTTCTTTTAGAAACCTAATAACTGTGTACTTATAAAACAACAACAATAAAAAAAATAAAATAAAACCAAAACCAACAACAACAACAAAAGTTTTGGGGATTTGGGTTTGGTTTCTTTTATTCGTTTTCTTTCTTCCTCCTGACTGGCAGCACTGAAATATCATTCAATGATATTTTTTTTTTTCCCATATACAAGGTAGGGTACTCAAAGCCAAATAAGAGTTAGCTTTTTTTTTTTCCTGAGAGAAAGTCTAAAATTGTCTTTCTGATGGTTCATTTGTGTCCATTTCTAAGGAGTACATAAGGGCAGATAAAAGGTCTGGCACAGAACTTTTTGGAATCAATGGGAAAATTCCAATTGTTTTCAGTTTTGTGTTGTGTCCTAAGATAAGATGGACCACTGAGCAGACAGTCTGGTAATTTCTATCATTTTGTAGAATTGAAAAGTTTTTGAACCATTAGTTCTCTAATGTCCCTAATCTGGAGACAGATAATTTATATCTCAATAAATCTTCTTAATCTTAAAGAAAGGCTTAATCTAGGTAAAGACAATTATATTAAAAACATGAGGATGATACTAATTTAAAGTTTGTTTTTACCTGTAATATATTAAGATAAGAATGAGCAGTCTTTTCATCTGTATTTCATGGTATAATAGTAATTTGTTAATACATTTTAATGGAATCCATAACCCAACTCTTTCCACTAGGAAGTGTTCTGCAGATCATTTTACTTTTGAGTTCTGATGACCCTTTTATGAATCAGCTTCCCTTCCAGATCTGATAACACCAGACACTAACTAACAAACTAACTAACTTCTAGTTTTTAATTTTTCAGTCCAAGCTTATTCTACATTCCAGTTATTTCTCTTTATCATGCAGCTCAGAAATCAAGCAAAGAAATAACCTTTACTGTCAGTGTACAGTGTTATAAGTACAAATAAGAATGAGAACAAGAATACTGAGAATTAAATCACATCAAGTGAAGGATGAGAGGCTAAGAAACAAAAAAATGCATAGAAAAGCATCTTAGATGTACTATTTTCTCTCCTACTCACAAAGGCACCTTCTGAATCACACTCAGAGTTTTACAAGGGCTATTGTCATCTTGAGAAAGGTTAACTTAAGTCGTGGTATGACAGGTATTTGTTCAGCACTGAAAGGATTTGGTGAAGTTGTGTCTATTGTACAGACTATCCTGCATTGGAGTGAATATTACCCATGCACACTGGTCTGACTCCATGCATCAAACAGTTACAATGGCCACAGAGGAGCAGAAGTGCAACAGACTATCCTCTGGACCTCGGAGTAGTCTTAGAGGTTTATAAGATGACATCAGAGTGATGAGCTTTCTTGGTGCCCTCCCTGCTGCTAAGACTTGTATCAAAGCCTCCCATACCGCTATAGGTGAGAAGGGTGAAATCAGAGACACAGGTATTCACTCTGATTCTCAGCTTACTTTTGTCTCCTTACAACACACTATGTCTCTAAAAATCTATCCACAAAGCTACCAGTTGTGTCAAGATGTACAAAGAACCATTCGCCTCTTTTCCTTATCTCAGACAGAGGAGTCTGTCTCAGGGTCAGGGGCTTTGTGTGCTGAAGGTATTCTCGGGCTGAGCAGCAGATTTTCCTTCCACAGGGAGAATAATTCACAATCAGCCAGCTGCAGCCAGATTGCATTGCAGGTCATTGATACAAGGTGCTACAACTGAGACCAGAAAATTCATGGTTCAAGAAACCACAGATTTATCTTTAGTGTCTAGGGGAAGAATCACATCACAAAATGAAAAAAAAAAATAATTAAGCAGATTTTTTTTTTTTAAATCCAATTTACTTAAAAACAGAGTTTTCATTACTTTTGATGCACATATTTTATTGTTAATATTTTCTGTATATGACCATGATTTAATTAACATGATAAATGATGTTCTGTACAATAGTCCCAGATATCATGGTTTCATGTAAAGAATATGAGGTATTTATGAGAGCTTTTTCTAATATTAACATTTCTCAGGTTAACTGATCAGAATGTATGACAGGGTCAGGTTTTAACTAGTGATCTGATATGACGTCTGAAAGAATATTCCTGAAGTTTTGTGGGTTTTCTTGGTTTTTTTGGTTGGTGGGTTGGTTTGTTTGTTTGTTTGCTTTTAATTTGTTGTGGGCTTCTTAATTTGTCTTTGGTATTAGGAACTGTGATCTTATTCTTAATGTTCTCTGGATATTTCACTAGGAAATTGCTGAAAAAATGGGGAAAAGCCATATATAATCACAGAAAGAAGTGTTAACTTAGAAATTCTCTATAGTTTTCCATCTTATTGTTGTAAAGATTATTAAGCATCAGAAACCCACAAGAACTATGAGGCCAATGCCATTCCATATTTCCACTGTAAACCTGGGCTCAAAACAGGCATACAATAAGGAAATATATTGATAGACAATGATGGAAAATAGCAATACGGAAAGTATGAAAAAATCATGTAGAAAGAATCAAAAGACAGTGATAGATAAAACACAATGGGATAAGACTGAATAGCCCAAAGTCCAAGATCATGAAACTTGGATAACAGTAAGGTTTACTTCTACAAACTGAAAGCAAATAACAGCTGGAAAAAAGTGAGTGAGTTAGATTACAATTATAAGACACCCATAAAACAGGACAACAGAAATGTAAACTTGCTCATACAAGCATGAAAATAAAGAAAAGAACTAGAAGGATGTTGGAAAAACATTTGTAGAAAATTATATGTGATGACATACCAAGGAGGAAAGTAGAATTAGTAAACTCCTGGAATCTTTTCCAAATCAACTTTTTATGAGTCAAATAGGCCTGGTAAGATTTATTTAGAAATACAGAGTCAAATTTCTATAAGCAAAATTTAGAAAACCTTAAGTTTAACCTCAGGAGAAAAAAAGAAAAGCTCCTTATATGACCTTTCATATGGAACACTTGTTCTATAAAGTTTGGAAAACTGTAAACGGAGGATTTTGTTACTCTTCACAATCATTCAGGGAAGGGGGACAGAGGGTGGATAAACACCACAGGCGTATTTAACTGAAACTGGAAGTTGACTTTTAAACATAGCAATAAGATGAGAATTAGCAGACATCAAAGGAATGAGGTTGTGGAAGATTAAGAATATCGGTATACAAAAATTGAGAAATTTCAAAATGAAGATTAGTACTTGAAAGGAAAGGAAGGTACAGTATGATGGTTCACAGAATCAAATTAATGGAGGTGGCAAATTAAGTGATCCTTCTGTTTTCACATGCTGAAATGGAGTCCTTTAAACTTTGCTACAAACTGTATTTGTTAAGTAATCAGATAAAGTAAGCATCGTATTCACATTCTTATAATATCTATGCTATAAGAAGGAAGTGAGATATTTTTCTACAGTGAGAAAATTGAGCTCGGAAGAACCTTTCTCTTGAATGAAGAGAAATGGGCTTTGAGCAGTGACAAGGTTTAAGTTTTCTCTCAACCTAGCTGTAAAAAAGTCATTTCTACTTTGGAGCTGCAATAGTGCCTTGGCTGTAGGACCACAGAAAACATGAACATTCATGTCCTCCCTTGTTTTTTTGTAGCACTGATAATGCTCTCTGAAGTTCATCCAATCTGTGCCGAGCAGCTGACGAGCTGCTTTCATTGATTAATTAATTAAAAAATATTTCCTATTTTTAACAGAGAGAGAATTTAGAATTTATTAGCATGATATATAGCAGCAATATCCCTGTAAATACATCCTTGCAACATTTCCAGACAACTAAGTCCTTACCATTCTGTTGAGATTCTATTAGACATGTATATCTGTTACTGTTCTCCAATGGAATGACAGGGCTTGGCAATCCTGTTTGTTGTTTTTTATCAATTAATTGTACCAGTTAAAAGAAAATTTAAAAAACTTGCACATTTTGGAACCGCATTTTGGAACATATTTTGTAACAGTTCTGATGTCAGATGCTAAGCTGCAAAAAGTATGAAATGTAAAAAATATGCTGATTCACAGCTCCATGTAAAACTGAACAAAACTTAAGGATATGCAAAAGATTTTACTGTGCATTTCTTAAAAAATAAGAAAGCTTCTGCATATAGTAATACATAGCAACATATACATAGCCCAAGCTACTATTAGTTCTCAAAAGAAGAGCATGTCCAATAATAACGGATACTCTCATTTTACCTGATTTGAAATCCAGTTGTTGGAAACAAATTTGAAAGTCATATATCATAACTGCTGGGTTCAGAAAGGCTTATAAAATAGTAGTAGAAAGATTCAAGGGGAAAAAATAGGTAAAAAAAAGCAGAACATCTGGAAAAGGAAATAACAATTCATAGAAATATGGAAGAATTATGGAAAAGGGGCATTAGGTAAGGAGAGAGCTGTGACAAAAACTTTCACTATCAGTATGGAAGTTAGGTTCTAGTGCATGGGACACCTAAGCTCTAAATATCCATACACTGCACTACATATCCTATGTCCTCTGCTGTCTTCTCTCTTGCTCCTGTCTCAGCCTTTGTTAAATCATTTGGAATTTTAACACTACCTTTAAGGTTTCAAAAATATATTCCTATTTCTGAAGTGTTGGATAGTGAAACCCTTTGGAAAAAAACAAAACAAAAACAGCCATTAAACCTTAGACAGTCTCTCTCACTATCCTTAAAGATAGGTTTTCTGAACTACTTCAGGCTGCAAGATTGTTTCAAGGTACAATACATCTTTATCTGTCACAAATTGGCATAGTCATTATGGAAACAGAGGAGATATGATGATACGTAGTGATGAAAATCTACCTCTATGAAGTCCATAGTTTCTACTTTCTTCTAAATAATATTTGAAAAAATAAAAATCTATGTTATTTTGGACATTCAATAACCTCACTATTCACCTTAAATTGCCTCTGTATATTTCTCTCCTCCCGTCTTCCCCTTCCTTTTACTTGTACAGATCAGTCTTGTCATCTGGCTCCCTTCAAGGAAACAATTTGAAGACTGACAACTAAATGTATAGATGTGGTGGGCTGACCTTGGCTGGCTGCCAGACAACTATCTAGCTGCTCTCTCACTCCTCTTCCTCAATGGGACAGGGGAGAAAATAAGATAAGAAAACCTCATGGGTCAAGATAAATATGGGGAGATCATTTACCCATCAGTCTTGTCATCTGGCTCCCTTCAAGGAAACAATTTGAAGACTGACAACTAAATGTATAGATGTGGTGGGCTGACCTTGGCTGGCTGCCAGACAACTATCTAGCTGCTCTCTCACTCCTCTTCCTCAATGGGACAGGGGAGAAAATAAGATAAGAAAACCTCATGGGTCAAGATAAATATGGGGAGATCATTTACCCATCATTATCATGGACAAAATAGACTCCATGTA